>JAKCPB010000868.1:0-62289 GCA_021442155.1 Cymbidium sinense | reverse complement strand
TATTTATTTGGGCTAGTTAATGAGTATTAGTTAATCATTAGTTGGGCTATTTTATATTATTAGTTTTAATATTAGTTTATTTATTGGCCTTAAGAGTTTTATTTTATTTTTACTTAGTTATTATTTAGTTATTTTATTATTTATTACTTAGTTTTATTAGTAAATTAATAGTTTTTAGTTATTAGTTTATTAGTTTTTTAGTTATTAGTTATATTAGTTCAATTATTATTTATTTTATTAGTTTATTAGTTATTAGCTTATTAGTTTATTAGCCATTAGTTTAGTTAGTTTTATTATTATTAGTTTTAATTATTTAATAATTCCTTTATTAGTTATTAATTTATTATTTCTTTTTATTAGTTTAGTTTATTATTATTTTAGTATTAGTTTTTTTAGTTTTAGTTTATTATTATTATTACTAGTTTTAGTTATTATTAATTTAGTTATTATTAGTTTAGTTTTAGTTTTACTAGTTTATTAATATATTAGTTTTATTAGTTTATTACTTTTATTTAGTTATTATTAGTTAGTTATTATATTATTAGTTTAGTTTTAGTTATTTTTATTTTATTATTAGTTATTAATAGATTTATTTTAATTATTATTAGTTTTTTTTGGGTTATTAGTTTTATTAATTTTTATTAGTTATTATTTTATTAATCATTTTAGTTTTTTTATTAGTTTTATTAGTTTTAATATTTTAGTTAATTTATTTAGTTTTAGTTTTATTATTAGTTTTAGTTAATTGGTTATCAGATTTAAGAAGGTGGAAATGCTGTAAAGTGAATACAATGAATTCTAAATACTTTATTGTTGTTTGGTTGTGTGTAAAGTAAATACATGGAAACTATTTTTTTCATTAGATGAATGTAAAGTAAATATTTGTATTCAATACTTTATTATATATAAATTAATTATAGAATTTATTCACTAATTAAAGTATTCAATTAAAAAAATAAATATAAATAAAAAATATAAATAAATTATAAATAAAATTTTTTTTTCTTGACTAAAAATAAATAAAATCAAATACAAATATAATGTATTTTGAATATTTAATTATTAGTAATTAATTTACAAATTTTCTAAGATATTAATTATTAGTGTTATAAATAAATAAAATTTGAATATTATCATTTTATATTAACATAATGACCCAAATTTAATATATATATATATATATATATATATATATATATAATTTTATTACTATATTAAACATTAATTAATTAGGAATTTTTATTAAATAAATTAATCTCAAGTTATGATTTAATATTTATTTATTAAATAATTTTCTTTAATAAATAGTTTACTCATTAATTATTTTTTTACTAAATAAACTAAAATTTAATAATTATTTTAATTTTTTTGATTTATCGTGAATTATTTATCATCAATTTGAATAAACATAATTATATTTATTAAATCTTAATTAAGCTATAATAATATTTATTTAATTAAAGATAAAATTAACATTACAGATTCAATGAATTCAAAAAAAAAATTAAAAAGAAAAAAAAATCATTTTCCATTTCTCTTTCCCAAAAAAGAAAAAAGAAAACTCTTTTCCCAAGGTCCAGCCCATTTAATTTGAAATACCATTTTCGAACGATTGTACAAGTAAAATAGAAAGGAAAACAAAATACCATAAATTTTACACGAATTATTATCAGCACCAAACACAAAAAAAAGGAAGAATTATGATTTGGATTACATTACATGGTAAATACCGTAAACCAAATACTTAGTTATTAGTTATTTATTTTAGTTAGTAAGTTTTATTATTTTAGTTTAGTTTATTAGTTTAGTTAGTTTTAGTTTATTTTATTAGTTATTTATTTAATTATTTATTATTAGTTATTAGGTTTTATGTATTATATTTTAGTGTTATTAGTTTTATTATTAGTTTATTAGTTACTTTTATTATGTCATTTATTAGTTATATATTTTATTATTTAGTTATTTTGATTAGTTTATTATTAGTTTTATTATTTTATTAATTATTTTAGTTTAGTCAATAGTTAGTTTTAGTTTATGAGTTATTAGTTTATTATTATTAGTTTATTAGTTATTTTATTATTTTATTATTAGTTATTATTATTAGTTTTATTAATTATTAGCTTATTTTTTTATTATTAATTTATTATTAGTTATAATTTTTTTAGTTATTAGTTAGTTAGTTTAGTTTATTAGTATTTTAGTTTTTATTATATTAGTTATTATTAGTTATTAGTCTTAGTTTTTTAGTTTTATTATTATTTTATTATTTATTAGTTTTATTTTATTATTATTAGTTATTAGTTTTATTATTTTATTAGTTTCGTTATTAGTTTTTTAGTTTTATTATATTAGTTTTAGTTAGTATTATTATTATTAGTTATTATTTTAGCTATTATTAGTAGTATAGTTAGTTATTTTAGTTATTAGTTATTATTATTATTATTATTAATTATATTTTTATTAGTTTATTTATTAGTTAGTTTTAGTTTTATTATTTATTATTATTCTAGTTTTATTAGTTATTTATTTATTAGTTATTATTATGTTTTAGTTATTATTTAGTTATTATTTATTTTAGTTTAGTATTTATTATTATTAATTATTATTAGTTTACTAGTTTATTAGTTATTATTATTGTTATTAGTATTAGTTATTTATTAGTTTAGTTAGTAGTTTTAGTTTATTTAATTAATAGTTTAAGTTATTATTATTAGTTATTAGTTTATTTTATTATTTTAGTTATTAGATTAGTTATTTTTATTTATTATATTTTAGTTCTAGTTTTATTATTAGTTATTTATTAGTTTAGTATTAGTTTTAGTTTAATTTAGTTATTATTTATTAGTTTATTAGTTTTAGTAACTTTATTATTTATTAGTTTTGTTTTATTATTTTTAAGTTTTATTAGTTAGTTAGGTTATTATTTATCAGTTATTAGTTATTATTAGTTATTATTATTATTATTAGTTTTAATTTAGTAATTATTTTAGTTAGTTATATTAGTTATAAGTTTATTAGGTTTTTAATTATTATTAGTTTATTAGTTTTGTTATTTATTTATTATTATTTAGTTTATTAGTTATTAATTAGTTATTATTAGTTAGTTTATAATTATTAGTTATTAGTTTTTATTTAGTTTTATTAGTTATTATTATTATTAGTTATTATTATTATTTAATTATTAGTTATTAGTTATTATTAGTTTTTATTTATTATTAATTGTTTATTAGTTTTTATTAGTTTCTATTATTATTAGTTTTTATTAGTTTATTATTATATTAGTTTTAGTTTTTAGTTTATTATTATTTTTACAACCAAAGATCATCCAATCTCACAATCAGTTATTATTATTTATTATAGAGATATTACCATTCCCACTCAAGCCAAAGATTATTAAAGCTCTAGAATCAAAATTATTTTCCATGCCATAATTTTTAGTAATTAGTTTTATTAGTTAGTTATTATTAGTTATTATTAATTAGGTTATTTTAGTTATTATTAGTTAGTTTAATTAGTTAGTTATTTTTAGTTAATTAGTTTTTAGTTAGTTATTACTTAGTTTAGTTAGTTATTATTTTTATTATTAGATTTAGTCTTATTATTATTTAGTTAGTTAGTGTTAGGTTTATTAGTTAGTTTAGTTTTATTAATTTTATTTTATTAGTTATTATGAGTTTATTAGTTTTAGGTTTAGTTAGTTATTATTAGTTTATTTTTTAATTTTTAATTAGTTATTAGTTTAGTTTTTTTACTTATTTATTTAGTTTTTATTAGTTATTACTTAGTTAGTTTTATTAGTTATATTTTATTAGTTTATATTATTATTTAGTTATTTAGTTATTAGTTATTATTAGTCATTATTCTAGTTATTATTAGTTATATTATTAGTTAATTTAGTTTAGTTAGTTATTAGTTTATTTAGTTTATTATTTTTTTATTTATTAATATTATTATTATTAATTATTAGTTTTATTATTAGTTAGTTATTTTTGTTATTAGTTTATTATTAATATTAGTTTTTTAGTTTTATTATTTTAGTTTTTGTTATTAGTTATTAGTTATTATATTATTTTATAGTTATTATTTTTTTATTAGTTTTATTATTATTTATTAGTTTACTTATTACTTATTAGTTATTTTAGTTTTTAATTAGTTATAGTAATTAGTTTTATTAGTTTTATATTATTATTAGTTTTAATTAGTTATTAGTTTTAATTATTGTTAGTTTTATTAGTTATTGGTTAGGTTTTTTTTATTAGTTAGTTTATTTAATTATTATTTAGTTTAGTTAATTATTATTAGTTATTATTATTAGTTTAGTTATTATTTATTATTAATAGTTATTATTATAGTTATTTAGTTATTAGTCATTTTAGTTTATTAATTTATTAGTTAGTTATTTATTAGTTTAATTAGTTATTTATTTAGTTATTATTTTATTTTTTAGTTATTAGTTAGTTATTTAGTTTTATTAATTATTTTAGATAGTTAGTTTATATATTTATTAGTGATTATTATTATTGGTTTATTTAATAGTTAGTTAGTTTATCATTATTATTATTAGTTATTAGTTTATTAGTTATTAATTATTATTATTACTAATTTAGTTTTATTAGAATATTATTAGTTGTTATTATTAGTTTATTATTTTAGTTATTATTTATTATTTTATTAGGTTTAGTTTAGTTTTTAAGGATTATTTTATTATTAGTTTTTATTAGTTATTAGTTAGTTATTAGTTATTAGTTTATTAGTTATTTAGTTTATTAGTTTATTTATTATTTATTTTAGTTATAACTTTAGTTAGTTTAGTTATTTTATTATAAATTATTATTTTATTAGTTTTAGTTATTAGTTTTTTATTAGTTAGTTTTATTTTTATTTTATTAGTTAGTTATTATTAATTAATTATTAGTCATTAGTATTAGTTTAATTATTGCTATTAGTATTAGTTATTATTAGTTATTAGCTTTTTATTTAGTTATTTAGTTTTATTACTAGTTATTAGTTTATTAATTTTAGTTAGTTTTATTAATTATTTATTTATTGTTATTATTTAGTTATTAGTTAGTTTTTATTTCGTTGTTAGTTTAATTATTTGTTAGTTAGTTTTAGTTATTATTAGTTTTAGTTTAATTTTTTTAGTATTTTTATTTAGTTATTATTATTAGTTATTATTATTATTATTATTTATTAGTTATTAGTTTATTATTATTTTATTAGTTATTAGTTAGTTATTATTAGTTATTTTATTAGTTATTAGTTTAGTTATTATTTAGTTATTGTTAGTTTAGTTATTTAGTTATTTATTAGTTAGTTGAGTTTATTAGTTAATTATTAGTTTAGTTATTTATTATTAGTTTTAATAGCTTTTATTAGTTATT
Source organism: Cymbidium sinense (assembly GCA_021442155.1). Lineage (NCBI taxonomy): Eukaryota > Viridiplantae > Streptophyta > Magnoliopsida > Asparagales > Orchidaceae > Cymbidium > Cymbidium sinense. The sequence goes on along the minus strand of JAKCPB010000868.1, from coordinate 56,905 downwards.
TATTAGTTAGTAGTTTATTTATTTTTTATTTAGTTATTAGTTTAGTTATTTTATTATTTATTATTAGTTTATTAGTCAGATTAATAGTTTTTTAGCTAGTTAGTTAGTTTATTAGGTTTTTTAGTTATTAGATATTATTAGTTCAATTATTATTATATTAGTTTATTATTAATAGTTATTATTCTATTATTTAGTTTATTTTATTAGTTTAGTTAGTTTATTATTAGTTTAGTTTTTTTAGTTATTTAGTTTTTATTATTAATTTATTATTTTAGTTATTAGTTTTATTATTATTATTTTAGTTATTAGTTTCTTATTTAGTTATTAGTTTATTAGTTTATTATTTAGTTTATATTTAGTTAGTTTTAGTTATTAATTTATTATTAGTTTAGTTTTTTATTAGTTTAAATATTATTAGTTTTATGTTTATTAGTTTATTTAGTTATTATTAGTTAGTTTAGTTTTTTATTATAGTTTTAGTTATTAAGCATTAGTTTATTATTAGTTTTAGTTTAATTACTATTTATTTTAGTTAGTTTAGTTTTTTAGTTTTTATTTATTAATTTTATTATTAGTTATTTTATTAATCTAGTTAATTTTTTATTATTATTAGTTTAGTTAGTTAGTTAGTTAATTTAGTTTAGTTTTAGTTTTTATTATTATTTTAGTTTGTTAGTTTAGCATGCAGGTAAAAGGAAATAAAGTGAATACGGAATTAATACTTATTGTTGTTTATTTGAGTGTAAAGTAAATACATGGAAACCATTTTATTTTGGTTGGATGAATGTAAAGTAAATATTTGTTTTAATACTTTTATTATATTAATATAATTTTATTCACTAATTAAAGTATTCAATTATAAATATAATCAAATAAAATATAAATAAATTATAAATAAATTTTTTTTCTTGACTATAAATAAAATCAAATACAAATATAATGTATTTCGAATATTTAATTATTAGTAATTAATTTACAAATTTTCTAAGATATTAATTATTAGTGTTATAAATAAATAAAATTTGAATATTATCATTTTATATTAACATAATGACCAAATTTAATATATATATATATATATATATATATATATATATATATATATATATATATATATATATATATATATATATATATATATATATATATATAATTTTATTATATTAAACATTAATTAATTAATAGGAATTTTATTAAATAAATTAATCATCAAGTTATGATTTAATATTTATTTATTAAATAAAATTTTTAATAAATAGTTTACTCATTAATTATTTTTTTTACTAAATAAACTAAAATTTAATAATTATTTTAATTTTTTTGATTTATCGAATTATTTATCATCAATTTGAATAAGCATAATTATATTTATTAAATCTTTAGTTATAATATTTATTTTAATTAAAGTTAAAATTAGCATTCAATGAATTCACAAATTAGTCATTTTAGTTATTTTAGAAAAAAAACTCTTTTTTTTTGGCCATTAGTGAATTAAATACGCCATTTTTAGCATATTTTGTTTACAGTAAAATAATGAGAAAGGAAAATGAAATACCATAATTATTAATTACATTAGTGCACTAAACACACAAAAAAAAGGAAGAATTGCGCATATTTGGATTACATTACATGGTAAATACTCGAACCAAATAGCCCCTTAGTTATTAGTTATTTAGTTTAGTTAGTAAGTTTTTATTAGTTATTAGGTTTAGTTTTATTAGTTTTATTTTGTTAGTTCAGTTAGTTTATTTTATTAATTATTTATTTAATTATTTATTATTAGTTATTAGGTTTTATGTATTATGTTTTAGTGTTATTAGTTTTATTATTAGTTTATTAGGTTTACTTTTTATTAGTTATTTAGTTTTTTAGTTATTTGATTAATTTATTAGTTTTAGTTAGTTTTATTAGTTTTTAGTTATTAGTTTATTATTAGTTTATTAATTATTTTAGTTATAATAGTTAGTTTTAGTTTTTATGAGTTATTAGTCATTTTTATTAGTTTTATTAGTTATTATTTATTAGTTTACCATTAGTTAATTTAGTTATTATTAATTATTAGTATTTTAGCTCTTGTTTTATTATTAATTTTAATTAGTTATTAGTTTTAGTTTATTTAGTTAGTTTAGTTATTATTAGATTTAGTTTATTATTATTATTATTAGTTATTAGTTTATTAGCTTAATTTTTTTAGTTATTATTATTATTTTTTATTATTTATTAGTTTTTATTTTATTAGTTTTTTTAGTTTTTTTATTATTAGTTATTATTATAATTATTATTAATTTTAGTTATATTTTAGTTATTAGTTTATTTTATTAGTTAGTTTTAGTTTAATTATTATTTATTATTATTTGTTAATTTTATTAGTTATTTATTTATTAGTCTAGTTATTAGGTTTTAGTTATTATTAGTTATTAATTATTATTATTTATTATTTGTTAGTTATTAGTTATTATTAATTATTATTAGTTTATTAGTTATTAGTTTATTAGTTTATTTTAGTTATTATTATTGTTTATTAGGATATTAGTTTTAGTTTATTAGTATTATTATTTAGTTTTAGTAGTTTTTTAGTTTAGTTATTATTTAATTAATAGTTTTTTAGTTAGTTATTATTATTAGTTATTAGTTTATTTTATTATTTAGTTATTAGATTAGTTATTTTTATTTTATTATTATTTAGGTTCTAGTTTTATTATTTAGTTATTTATTAGTTTAGTTTTATTAGTTTTTAGTTTAATTTAGTTATTATTATTATTAACTTTTATTAGTTTATTAGTTTTAGTAACTTTATTATTTATTAGTTTTGTTTTATTATTTTTAAGTTTTATTAGTTAGGTTATTAATTAGTTATTAGTTATTATTATTATTATTATTATTAGTTTTAATTTAGTAATTATTTTTAGTTAGTTATATTAGTTATAAGTTTATTAGGTTTTTAATTATTATTAGTTTTATTAGTTTTGTTATTTATTTATTATTATTATTTAGTTTATTAGTTTTTAGTTAGTTATTATTAGTTAGTTTATAATTTTTAGTTATTAGTTTTTATTTAGTTTTATTAGTTATTATTATTATTAGTTATTTAGTTATGATTAGTTATTATTATTATTTATTTATTAGTTATTAGTTATTATTAGTTTTTATTAGTTATTATTAGTTTATTAGTTTATTAGGTTTTAGGTTTAGTTTATTATTATTAGTTTTTATTAGTTATTATATTAGTTTTAGTTTATTATTTATTTAGTTTTATTAAATTTTAGTTTATTTGTTTTAGTTAGGTTTATTATTTAGTTTATTATAGCTTTTTATTAGTTTAGTTATTTATTAGATAGTTATTAGTTATTTAGTTTATTTTATTATATTAGTTTTTAAGTTATTATTTTAGTTATTATTTATTATTATTTTTTTTAGTTATTATTAATAATATTTATTACTTATTTATTAGTTTTATTAGTTATTATTATTACTATTAATAAGTTTTAGTTATTAGATATAGTCATTAGTTTTATTTTAGTTTTTAGTTATTAGTTAGTTTTAGTTATTAGTTATTATTATTATTATTATTATTTTATTAGTATTAGTTATTAATTAGTTAGTTATTAGTTAGTAGTTTATTAGTTTTATTAGTTATTAGTTATTTAGGTTTTAGTTTAGTTTAGTTTAGTTATTTATTTAGTTTAGTTATTAGTTTATTATTATTATTATTATTATTATTATTATTATTATTATTATTATTATTATTAGTTATATTATTTATATATTAGTTTTAGTTTTTTTTAGTTATTATTATTAGTTTTCAGTTTTAGTTTTATTATAAGTTATTAGTTTTATTAGTTATTAGTTTAATATTTATTAATTTTATTTAGTTAGTAGTTTCTATTAGTTATTAGTTTATTATTTATTAGTTTAATTTTATTAGTAAGTTAGTTATTTATTTATTATTTTATTATTAGTTTTAGTTTTATTGCTAGTTGCTTTTAGTTTTATTTATTAGTTATTAGTTTAGTTATTTAGTTTATTATTATTAGTTATTTAGTTTTATTATTAGTTATTAGTTTATTTTTAATTATTATTTAGTTAGTTTAGTTTAGTTTTTATTATTTATTATTAGTTTGTTATTAGTTAGTTATTATTTTATTATTTTAGTTATTAGTTATTAGTTATTATTATTATTAGTTTTAGTTATTATTTTATTTATTATTATTAATTTAATTATTATTAGTTAGTTATTTAGTTATTATTAGTTTATTAGTTTATTAGTTTATTATTTATTAGTTATTTAGTTTATTAGTTTAGTTTTTATTATTATTCTATTATTAGTTTAGTTTCTTTTTATTATTATTAGTTATTATTATTATTTAGTTTTAGTTTATTAGTTTATTAATTTTAGTTTTTAATTATTATTAGTTTGTTATTAGTTATTATTAGATAGTTTTATTATTATTGGTTTATTAGTTAGCTAGCTTAGTTATTATTAGTTTTTATTAGTTATTTTATTAGTTTATTAGTTTAGTTTTAATTAGTTATTTTATTAGTTATTAGTTTTTGGTTTTAGTTTATTAGTTATTTATTAGGTTTAGTTTTAGTTTTATTAGTTTATTATTATTTTTAGTTATTTATTATTGGTTATTATTAGTTTATTTAATTATTAGTTTTAATTTTATTAGTTTTTTAGTTTAGTTTTTATTAGTTTATTAGTTAGTTATTGTTATTATTATTAGTTTTTAGTTTATTATTAGTTAGTTATTTATTTTATTAGTAGTTTTAATAATTAGTTATTATTATTAGTTTCAATTATTATTATTATTATTATTATTATTATTATTATTATTATTATTATTATTATTATTAGTTATTAGTTTGTTTTATTTTATTTAGTTTAGTTTTTTAGTTATTATTATTTATTATTGGTAGTTTTATTTGTTTTTATTAGTTTAGTTAGTTACTTAGTTTATTTATTATTATTATTTTATTAGTTAGTTTTATTAGTTTTAGTATATTATATTTAGTTATTATTAGTTTTAGTTTTATTAGTTATTATTAGTTAGTTATTAGTTTTATTAGTTTATATTATTTGTTATTATTATTAGTTATTTTATTACTGTTAGTTATTTAGTTATTAGTTTTAGGTTTTTATTATTAATTAGTTATTTAGTTGTTTATTAGTTTAATATTTTCATTTATTAATTATTAGTTTAGTTATTACTTTTAGTTTATTAGATTTTAATTATTAGTTTTTAGTTTTAATTAGTTTTTTTAGTTTATATTATTATATTATTATTTTGTTAATTTATTTATTAGTTATTTAGGTTTATTATTATTTATTTAGTTTAGTTATTAATTTTATTAGTTTATTATCATTATTATTATTAATATATTTGTAGTTTTATTATTATTAGTTATATTTTAGTTATTTAGTTATTATTTTTAGTTTTTGTTATTAATTTTACTACTAGTTATTAGTTATTAGCTAGTTTAATTATTTTATTTTAGTTGTTTTTTAGTTATTATTATAGTTAGTTTTATTAGTTAGTTTATTAGTTATTATTTATTTATTTATTAATTATTAGGTAGTTATTATTATTAGTTTATTAGTTATTAGTTATTATTAGTTATTTATTTATTAGTTATTATTAGTTGGTTCTGAGTTAGTTATTAGTTTAGTTTTTAGTTATTATTACTTATTATTTTTGTTATTAATTATTTAGTTTAGTTTTTTATTAGTATTATTTATTATTTATATTTTAGTTTATTAGTTTATTTTTAGTTATTAGTTTTATATTTATTATATTGGTTTAGTTATATTTTATTTTATTTGTTATTATTTTTATTAGTTATTAGTTAGTTATAGTTATTTATATTTTAGTTTAGTTTAGTTTATTAGTTTATTAGTTTTAATAGTTTATTATTTATTTATTAGTTATTATTATTTTATTTAGTTATTATTTAGTTATTATTATTATTAGTTATTAATATTAGTTATTAGTTTTATATTTTAGTTTTAGATTATTTAATTATTATTTAGTTTAGTTAATTATTTAAGTTTTAGTTTATTATATTATTATTATATTAGTTTATTTAGTTATTACTATTAATTAGTTAGTTAGTTATTTTATTTAGTTATTATTATTAGTTTATATTATTATTATTTTTTCAATTTAGTTTTTATTTAGTAATTTAGTTTATTTATTATTATTATTAGTTAGTTTTTATTATTAGTAAGTTATTTATTATTATTTTTAGTTTTATTATTAGTTATAGTTATTTGGTTATTAGTTATTATTAGTTTTAGTTTAGTTATTAGTTAGTTATTTTAGTTATTTAGTTTATTATTTATTATTATTATTATTAGTTTTATTAGTTATTATTAGTTAGTTATTTTAGTTTTATTTATTAGTTTAACTATTAGTTTATTAGTTAATTAGTTATTAGTTATTATTTATTTTATTATTAGTTTATTTATTAGTTTTTTAGTTTTATTAATTATTTATTAGTTTAGTTTTTATTATTTATTTGCTAGTTATTATTATTAGTTTTTAGTTAGTTTATTTTTAGTCATTAGTTTTTAATTTTAGTTAGGTTAGTTATTTATTAGTTATTAATATTAGTTTTATTAGTTATTTAGTTTAGTTATTATTATTATTATTAGTTTCACTTTATTAGTTTATTAGTTCATTAGTTTTTTATGTTTTATTATTAGTTAGTTTAGTTAGTTTTATTAGTTATTAGTTATTAGTTTAGTTATTTAGTTTATTTTTATTAGTTATTATTAGTTTATTTATTAGTTAGTTAGTTTAGTTTATTATTATTATTAGTTATTATTAGTTATTAGTTTATTATTAGTTTATATTATTAGGTTTTATTAGTTAGTTTTAGTTCTTAGTTATTATTAGTTTAATTATTTTTATAAGGTTATTAGTTTATTAGTTATTATTTAGTTATTAGTTTAGTTATTAGTTTTTAGATTATTAGTTTAGTTTATTAGTTATTAGTTTAGTTATTATTAGTTTATTAATTACTTAGTTTATTAATTAATTATTTATTAGTTAGTTATTTTTAGTTTTATTAATTATTATTATTATCATTATTAGTTTAGTTATTTGTTTTAGTTTAGTTATTATATAGTTATTACTTTATTAGTATTTAGTTTATTAATTTTATTAGTTTTTTAGTTTATTAGTTATTGGTTTTATTTGTTTATCATTAGTTATTATTTAGTTATTATTAGTTTTAGTTATTATATCTAGTTATTATTATTAATTATTAATTTATTAGTTTATTATTATTAGTTATTAGTTTAGTTTATTAGTTATTACTAGTTTATTATTATTAAGTTTATTATTAGTTTTATTATTAGTTAGTTTTATTTCATAATTTTATTAGTTTATTAGTTAGGTTTTTTGGTTAGTTATTAATTATTAGTAATTAGTTTATTTAGTTTATTATTATTAGTTATTAGTTAACTATTTATTATTAGTTTAGTTTTATTAGTTATTTTGTTATTAGGTTTAGTTAGTTATTATTAGTTAGTTATTATTAATTTTAATTATTAGTTTATTAGTTAGTTAATTTAGTTTAATTAGTTTATTTAGTTTTTATTAGTTATTAATATTATTATTAGTTTTAGTTTATTATTATAGTTATTTATTAGTTTTAGTTTTTAGTTTTTATTATAGTTTAGTTTATTATTATATTAGTATTATTATTATTAGTTTAATTTTTATTAATTTATTATTATTAGTTAATAGTTTATTATTTTAGTTATTAGTTAGTTATTTGTTTAGTTATTGATTTAGTTATTATTATTATTATAGTTTATTATTATTAGTTAATTTTATTAGTTAATTTCAATTTTAGTTAGTTTTTATTAGTAATTGGTTTAGTTAGTTTTATTAGTTTATTAGTTATTTTAGTTATTATATATTAGTTATTTATTTTATTAGTTTATGTTAATATTATTATTATTTATTTTAATTTTTATATTAGTTATTAATTATTAGTTTATTAGTTATTATTTAGTTATTAATTAGTTGGTTATAGTTAGTTTTAGTTTTAGTTATTTATTATTAGTTGTTTTATTAGTTAGTTTATTTGTTTAGTTAGTTTTATTTAGTTATTCTTAGTTTTAGTTATTAGTTAGTTTAGTTTATTATTATTTTAGTTTTATTATTTTTTTTTAGTTTTTATTAGGTTTAGTTTAGCATTTAGTTATTATTAGTTATTAATATTAATTATTAGTTTTTTAGTTTTATTAGTTATTAGTTATTATTTATTTTGATTTTATTATTAGTTATTTAGTTTTTTAGTTATTATTATTTATTAGTTTTTTTATTTATTTAGTTATTTATTAATTAGTTTTATTATATTAGTTATTAGTTAGTTTGGTTATTATTATTATTTTTTAGGTTATTATTTATTAGTTTAGTTATTAGTTTATTATTAGTTATTTAGTTTATTTATCATTATTAGTTTAGTTTATTAGTTTGGTTATTATTATTATTATTGGTTAGTATTATAGTTATTAGTTAAAGTTATTAGTTTAGGTTTAGTTAGTTATTATTTTGTTGTTAGTTAGTTATAATTAGTTAGTTTATTCTTAGTTTATTAGTTAGTTATTAGTTATTAGTTATTAGTTAGTTTTATTATTATTATTAGTTTTAGTTTTTAGTTTTTATTAGTTAGTTAGTTTATTAGTTATCACTTATTAGTTTTATTTGTTTAGTTAGTTAGTTATTATTAGTTATTAGTTTTGTTTTTTTATTAGTTTGTTTATAACTATTATTAGTTTAGTTTATTTGTTATTAGTTTTTTAGTTTGTTTTAGTTATTAGTTATTATTTGTTATTTATTTATTATTTATTAGTTTTATTAGTTAGTTATTAGTTTTATTAGTTAGTTCTTAGTTATTAGTTTATTTTTTATAATTAGTTAATAGTTTAGTTAGTTATTAGTTTAATTATTATTAATTATTTATTAGTTATTAGTTAGTTATTTTGTTAGTTAGTTTTTTATTTTATTAGTTAGTTTTTTATTTTATTATTAGTTATTAGTTTTTATTATTTAGTTAGTTATTAATTTATTTGTTTAGACATTTATTTTTTAAGTTTATTTATTAGTTTATTAGTTTTAGTTATTAGTTATTAATTATTTAGTTTATTATTAGTTAGTTTTTTTAATTTTTATTAGTTATGAGTTATTATTAGTTAGTTAGTTTTAGTTATTAGTTTATTAGTTATTATTTTATTAGTTATTAATTATTTATTAGTTTTAGTTATTTAGTTTATTAGTTTAGTTATTTATTTGGTTGTTAGTTTATTAGTTTATTAGTTTGGTTATTATTAGTTATTAGGTTTATTAGTTAGTATTTTATTATTATTAGTTATTATTACTTTATTAGTTTTTTATTAGTTTTACTAGTTATTAATTATTATTAGTTATTATTAGTTAGTTATTTAGCTTAGTTTATTAGTTATTTTAGTTATTAGTTTTATTAGTTTTATTATTAGTTTATTAGTTATTTAGTTATTAATTATTAGTTATTATTAGTTATTATTACTTATTAGTTTTAGTTAGTTTTTATTAGTTAGTTTTTTTATAGTTTTTTATTATTAGTTATTATTAGTTTTAGGTTAGTTATTTAGTTAGTTAGTTATTTTTATTATTATTTATTAGTTATTAGTTATTAGTTAATTAGTTTTTATTTAGTTTTTATTGGTTATTAGTTTAGTTATTATTAGTTTATTAGTTTATTTGTTTTATTATTAGTTAGTTCTTTATTATTATTTTTAGTTATCATTAGTTATTAGTTAGTTATTAGTTTTATTAGTTTATTAATTTAGTAGTTTATTTTAGTTAGTTTAGTTTTATTAGTTAGTTATTTTTATTAGATTTATTTAATTATTATTACTTATTAGTGTTTTTTTGGGACATTTGAGCGAATTTAATCGAAAACTCAACAACCATGTGCAAGGATTTGAACCCAAGACCTCTTGGTTGAAAGCCAAAGCTTTCAACCACTAAGCTAAGGTTCCTTGCACTATTTTTAATTTATTAGTTTTTGTTAGTTATTTAGTTTAGTTATTAGCTTTTTTCTAGTTTATTAGTTTTTATGGTTATTTATTAGTTTATACTAGTTTTAATTTTAATATTATTATTGGCTATTAGGTTTTTTATTAGTTTTATTAGTTATTATTAATTATTAGTTAGTTCTTAGTTACTAGTTCTAGTTATTTATTATTTATGTTTATTAGTTTTTAATTTATTTTATTTAGTTTTATTATTTATTATTATTAGGTTTATTAGTTAGTTAGTTTTTAGTTTAGTTATTAGGTTTAGTTTTAATTAGTTAGCTTTTTTATTAGTTTATAAGGTTTTATTATCTAGTAATTTTGTTTTATTAGTTATTTAGTTTAGTTATTTATTATTAGTTTTCTTATTCAGTTTAGTTATTATTTTTATTTTTAGTTGGTTATTATTAGTTTTATTAGTTAGTTTTATTATTATTAGTTAGTTTAGTTATTAGTTATTTAATTAGTTTTATTAGTTTTAGTTATTTAGTTATTAGGTTTTAGTTAGGTATTAGTTATTTTTTTAGTTATTTTTTTAGTTTAGTATATTAGGGTTTTTATTAATTTTATTAGTTTTTTATTTAGTTATTTATTATTACTTAGTTTTTTTATTAGTTAGTTAGTTATTTTATTTTATTAGTTATTATTATTTAGTTATTAGTTTAGTTTATTAGTTTTTATTAGTTAGTTTTGTTTTTAGTTTTTTAGTTTAGTTATTTAGCTTTTTAATTATTAGTTATTATTAGAATATTATTATTAGATATTAGTTAATCTTTAGTTTTTTTAGTTTTATTAGTTAATTATTTTTTAGCTTATTATTATTAGTTAGTTATTTATTATTTAGTTAGTTATTATTCATTAGTTTATTATTAGTTTTATTATTATTATTATTATTATTATTAGTTATTAGTTTATTAGTTAGTTTATTATTACTAGTTATTTATTAGTATATTAGTTTATTAGTTTTATTATTAATTATTAGTTATTATTAGTTATTATAAGTTTATTTTAGTTATTTTATTAGTTTTTGGTTATTATTTTAATTATTTACTAGTTATTATTATTAATTATTATTAATATTATTATTTTAGTTTTAGTTTAGTTAGTTATTATTAGTTTATTATGACTAGTTTTTAGTTAGTTATTTGTTAGTTTAGTTTATTAGTTTTAGTTTAGTTAGATATTATTATTATTATTATTAATTTTTTAGTTTTGATTTTTATTTAGTTAGTTAGTTTTAAGTTTATTAGTTAGCTTAGTATTATTAGTTTAATTTTATGCATTATTATTTGTTTATTAGTTATTAGTTAGTTTTAGGTTTAGTTAGTTATTATTAGTTTAGTTTTTAGATTTTTTATTTTTATTTTAGTTATTATTAGTTATTAGTTTTATTATTAGTTCATTAGTTATTAATTTAGGTTAGGTTGTTAGTTAATATTAGTTTATTTTTTAGTTATATTTAGTTATTATTTATTAATTATTAGTTATTATTAGTTAGTAATTATTAGTTCATTTTATTACTAGTTTTAGTTAGTTTAATTAGTTATTTAGTTTAGTTTTTTTTAGATTATCAGTTTATTAGTTATTAGTTATTAGTTTTTTATTTTTAGTTATTAGTTAGTTATTAGTTTAGTTATTAGTTATTAGTTTGTTAGTTTTATTATTTTCATTGTTTAGTTATTAATTACTCATTATTATTAGTTATTATTTTATTATTAATTTTTTTTAGTTATTATTTATTTAGTTTAGTTTTTATTTTTTATTTTATTAGTTTAGTTAGTTTTTATTAGTTATTAGTTTATTATTATTATTATTATTATTAGTTTTAGTTATTGGTTATTAGTTTAGTTATTTATTAGTTTTATTAGTTATTAGTTAGTTTAGTTTTTATTAGTTAGTTTATTTAATTTAGTTATTTATTATTAGTTATTAGTTATTATTAGTTTTTTAGTTTAGTTATTATTATTACTAGATAGTTATTATTAGTTTAGTTAGTTATTTAGTTATTATTTAGGCTTTTAGTTTATTAGTTTATTATTATTATTAGTTATTAGTTTATTAGTTTCAATTAGTTATTTTAGTTAGTTATTAATATTTATTAGTTATTTAGTTTTAGTTAGTTATTAGGTTTAGTTATTAGTTATTTTAGTTAGTTAGTTTATTTAGCTTTATTTGTTTTTAGTTATTTAGTTTATTATTGATAGTTATTATTAGTTATTATTTATTAGTTAGTTACTTAGTTTATTAGCTATTTATTAGTTATTAGTTATTAGTTTATTAATTATTAATTATTATTATTATTTAAGTTAGTTATTAGTTTTATTATTAGTTATTATTTGTTTATTATTTTAGTTATTATTTATTATTTTATTAAGTTTAGTTTAGTTTTTTAGGTTTATTTTATTATTAATTTTAATTAGTTGTAAATTTAGTTATTAGTTATTAGTTATTAGTTTATTTGTTATTTAGTTTATTAGTTTATTTATTATTAAATTTAGTTTTTATTATTTATTAGTTTTTTGGTTTTATTATTTTATTAATTATTAGTTTAGTTAGTTTATTTATTTTATTATTAGTTATTATTTTATTAATTTTAGTTATTAGTTTTTATTAGTTAATTATTTAGTTATTTTATTAGTTTAGTTAGTTTAGTTATTATTATTATTTAATTTTAGCTTTAGTTATTAATTATTAGTTTATTAGTTATTATTAGTTATTAGTTTTTTAATTTAGTTATTTAGTTTTATTATTAGTTATTAGTTTATTAGTTTTAGTTAGTTTTATTAGTTATTTATTTATTATTAATATTTAATTATTAGTTTATTTTTATTTTGTTATTAGTTTAGTTATTTATTAGTTAATTTTACTTATTATTCATTTTAGCTTAGTTTTGTAGTATTTTTATTTAGTTACTATTATTAGTTTTATTATTTATTATTATATTTTTTTATTTATTAGTTTATTATTATTTTTTTAATTATTAGTTAGTTATTATTAATTATTTTATTAGTTGTTATTAGTTAGTTATTATTTAGTTATTTATTAGTTCGTTTAGTTTATTAGTTAGTTATTAATTTTAGTTATTAGTTTAGTTATTTATTATTTATTTTATTAGTTATTTATTTGTTAGTTAGTTTATTATTAGTTTATTTATTATTTATTTAGTTATTAGTTTAGTTATTTTTTTATTTATTATTAGTTCATTAGTTCTATTAGTTTTATTATTAATTTTTAGATATTTAGTTAGGTTTTTTCATTTTTTAATTATTATTAGTAATCAGTTATGATTAGTTTAGTTTTATATTTGGGCCAGTTTTGTTTAGTGTGAGGTTTAGGGTTTTGGGTTGTAGGTTTGTGGGTTTGTGGAGAGCTCAGCTCTGGAGTTTAGGGTTTATGGTTTTAATGGTAGGGTTTAGGGTTTAGGGTTTAGGATTTGTGATGGGGCCTAGGGTTTGGGGTTAGGGCTCAGTAGGGCTAGGGCACAGTGGTTTAGGATTTAATGTCAAGGTTTAGGGTTTAAGGTCACGTTTAGGGTTTAGGATTTAGGGTCGTGGTTTTAGGGCTGGGTCACATTTTCTTTATTTTTTAAACAAGCAAACCCACGTTTAGGTTTATTTAGTTTATTTTATTTATTTAAGTTTATTTTATTTTTTTATTTTATTAAGGTTTATTTTTATTTTAATTTAGTTTAGTTTATTTTTTAAGGTTTATTTATTTTTGTTTACGTATTTTTTTTATTTTTTAGTTTAGGTTTAAGTTAAGGTTTATTTTTAGTTTAGTTTTATTTTTTTATTTTTTAGATTTAGGTTTTTATTATTTATTTTTAGGTTTATGTTTAGTTTTTTATTTATTTTCTTTGGTTTATGTTTTAGGTTTTTATTTTAGGTTTATTTTTAGGATTTATTTTTTAGTTTAAGTTTAGGTTTATTTTATTTTATTTAGTTTAGGTTTAGGTTTAGGTTTAAGTTTTGGTTTTATCTATTTTAGTTTTGCTTATTTTAGTTTAGGTTTAAGTTTATTTTTTTTAAGTTTAGGTTTTTTTTTAGTTTAGGGTTTAGGTTTTATTTTTTGTTATTTTAAAGTTTTTTTAGGTTTTTTTTAGTTTTTATTTTATTTTATTTTAGGTATATTTTATTTTTCTTTTAGGTTTAGTTTTTATTTTATTTAGGTTTTTTATTTTAGGTTTATTTTATTTTAGTTTAGTTTTTATTTTTTATTTTAATTTATTTATAGGTTTAGGTTTATGTTTATATTTTATCTTATTTTTTATTTAATTTAGGTTTAGGTTTATTTATTTTAATTTTTTGGTATTATTTAGTTTAGGTTTAGGTTTTTTGGTTTTTATGGTTTAAGGTTTAGGGTTATTTTAGTTTAGGTTTAGGTTTATTTTATTTTTGTTTATTTTATTTTTAGGGTTTAGGGTGGTAGGGGTTTAGGATTTAGGATTTAGATTTAGTGGTGAGTTTTAAGGATTAGGATTTAGGATCAGGATTAAGGTTAAGCTTTTTTGTTTTGAAACTAAGTAAATTGGTATGTTTAGGTTTATTTTTTTATTTAGTTAATTTTTTATTTATTTTAGTTTATTTTATTATTTATTTTTATTTAGGTTTTTTTATTTTTATTTAGTTGAGTTTATTTATTTTAGTTTAGGTTTTTTATTTTAGCTTATTTTTTTAGGTTTAGTTTAGGTTTATTTTTAGTTTAGTTTTATTTTATTTTATTTTTTTAGGTTTAGGTTTTATTTTTTTATTTTATGATTAAGTTTGGTGGGTTATTTTAGGTTTTATTTTTTTAGTTTGGTTTAGAGTTATTTTAGTTTAGTTTATTTTATTTTATTTTAGTTTAGATTCAGTTTATTTATTTTAGTAATTTATTTTTAGTTTTAGGTATAGGTTTATTTTATTTTTATTTTAGGTTTAGGATATTTTTTAATTAAAGGTTTAGGTTTTTTACATTTAAGTTTTATTTAGTTTTATTTTATTTTCTTTAGGTTTATTTTATTTTATTTTAGTTTAGTTTTATTTTATTTAGGTTTTTTATTTTTAGGTTTATTTTATTTTTTTAGTCTAGTTTAATTATTTATTTATTTTATTTTTGTTTAATTTATAATTTTTATTTTATTCTTTTTTTAGGTTTAGGTTTAGGTTTAGGTTTTAGTTTATGTTTTTATTTTATCTTATTTTTATTTTATTTAGGTTTAGGTTTATTTATTTATTTTATTTTAAGTTTTAAGGTTTAGGGTTTAGGGTTTAGGATATTAGGTTATTTTAGTTTAGTTTATTTTCATTTAGGTTTAGGTTTATTTTATTTTTATTATAGTTTTTGGTTTTTATTTTATTTTTATTTTATTTTATTTTAGGTATTTTTTTATTTTCTGTTTAGTTTTTATTTTCTTTAAGTTTTTTATTTTATTTTTTAGTTTAGTTTAGGTTTTTATTTAATTTATTTCAGTTTAATTTTTATTTTTATTTTATTTTATTTCTAGGTTTAGGTTTAAGTTTTAATTTTATTTTATTTATTTTATTTTATTTAGGTTTAGGTTTATTTATTTATTTTATTCTTAGGTTTTATTTAGTTTTGGTTTAGGTTTTTTTTTAGTTTTAGGGATTAGGGTGTGGTTTATGGTTTTAGTTTAGGGTTTAGGGTTTTAGGATTTAGCTTTATGCTTTTAGTGTAGGGTTTAAGGTTTGTATGGTTTAGGGTTTAGGGTTAGGCTTAGGGTTTGTAGGGTTTAGGGTTATGGTAAGATTAAGATTGTGGATTCTGTAGGTTTAGGGTTAGAATTTTTTTTAATATTTTTAATTTTTAATTTTTTATAAAATAAGTAAACTAGTAGGTTTAGGTTTATTTAGCTTATTTTTCATTTATTTTTGTTTATTTTATTTATTATTTTTATTTAGGTTTTATTTTATTTTTATTTTATTTAGTTTATTTATTTTAGGATTATTTATTTTAATTTAGGTATTTTATTTTTGTTTATTTTTTGGTTTAGGTTATTGGTTTAGGTTTACGTTTAGGTTAGTTTAGTTTTAATTATTATTATATTATTATTATTATTATTATTAGTTTTATTTATTTATTTATTTAGTTAGTTATTAGTTTTTCTTAGTTATTATTAGTTTTTTATTAGTTTTATTATTAGTTTAGTTAGTTTAATTATAAGTTATTATTTTATTAGTTTTAGTTATTAGTTATTATTTTTAGTTATTAGTTATTAGTTATTATTATTAGTTAGTTTTTAGTTTTATTATTAGTTATTAGTTATTATTATTATTATTATTAGTTATTTATTAGTTTATTATTATTAGTTAGTTTATTAGTTATTTAGTTTAGTTATTTTAGTTAGTTATTTAGTTTTATGAATTATTATTAGTTAGTTTTTACTTTTTATTTTAGTTTAGTTAGTTATTAGTTATTAGTTATTAGTCAATTATTAGTTAGTTTTATAAGTTTATTGTTTATTAATTTTATTAGTTAGTTTTTTATTTATTATTAGTTATTTAGATTTTACTTATTTTATTAGATTAGTTAGTTAGTTTAGTTTAGTTATTAATTTATTAGTTTTAATAGTTAGTTTTAGTAGCTTTTAGTTTATTATTATTATTAGTTAGGTTATTAATTTTTTATTAATTTTTATTACTAGTTAGTTATTATTATTAGTTAGGTTATTTTATTAATTATTAATTTTAGTTTAGTTATTTAGTTATCAGTTTTAGGGTTTTATTATTAATTAGTTAATTGGTTATTTATTATTATTTTAGTTTATTATTTTAGTTTATTAGTTTAATAGTAGTTTAGTTTATTAGTTTAGTTTAGTTAGTTTTAGTTAGTTTAGTTATTTTTATTATATTATTATTAGTTAGTTTTATTTTATTGGTGGTTATTTAGTTTTATTATTTATTAGTTAGTTTAATTTTATTTAGTTTAGTTATTAGTTTATTATTATTATTATTAATTTTTATTAGGTTAGTTTTATTAGTTATTAGTTATTAGTTTAGTTATTTAGTTATTTAGTTATTATTTTAGCTTTAGTTAGTTTTAGCTATTAGTTTTTTAGGTTTTATTAGTTTAATTATTATTAGTTAGTTTAGTTATTTTTTATTTTAGTTATTAATTTAGTTATTAGTTATTATTAGTTAGTTAGCTATTATTAGTTTTAGTTTATTAATTATTAGTTTTTTAGTTATTAGTTTAGTTATTAGCTAGGTTATTAGTTTGTTATTATTTAGTTATTATTAATTTTATAAGTTATTTATTAGTTAGTTAGTTATTAGCTATTATTATTATTTTATTAGTTTATTATTAGTTATTATTATTATTTTATTAGTTTATTATTAGTTATTATTTAGTTGTTATTATTTATTAGTTTATAGTTAGTTATTAGTTATTAGTTTCGCTAGTTTTTAAGTTATTATTATTTATTAGTGTTTGTTATTATTTATTAGTTATTTTAGTTAGTTATTATTAGTTAGTTATTAGTTTTTATTAGTTATTAGTTTATTAGTCATTATAGTTTAGTAATTTTATTAGTTCAATAGTTATTATTAGTTATTGGTAGTTGGTTATTTAGTTATTATTAATTTTATTATTTGTTAGTTTGTTATTATTAGTTAGTTATTAGTTTGTTATTAGGTTATTAGTTTAGTTATTAGTTATTAGTTATTAGTTTTTATTAGTTTTTTATTATTTAGGTTTAGTTAGCTTTAATTATTAGTTAGTTTTATTAGAGTTATTAGTTAATTTTTATTAGTTTATTAGTATTTTAGTTTTATTTACTAGTTAGTTAGTTATATTTTATTTAGTTTTATTATATTAATTTTAGTTATTAGTTTTAGGTTAGTTTATTAGTTAGTTATTATTATTAGTTTTAGTTTTTTTTTAGTTTTTTATTTTGGTTATTTTATTAGTTTTAGTTTTTTTATTATTAGTTTGAGTTTAGTTTATTTATTATTTATTTATTTTATTAGTTATTAGTTTATTAGTTAGTTTTAGTTTAGTTTAGTTTATTAGTTATTTATTTATTATATTTTAGTTTTTTAGTTTAGTTTAGTTATTAGTTACTTAGTTTTATTATTAGGTTTTTAGGTTTTAGTTTTATTATTAGTTTATTAGTTAGGTTTTAGTTTAGTTAGTTTATTTAGTTTGTTTTATTTTATTAGATATTATTATTATTATTATTAGTTTATTATAATTATTAGTTTATTATTATTATTATTAGTTATTATTATTAGTTATTAGTTTTTTAGGTTTATTAGTTTAGTTTATTAGTTAGTTATTAGTTAGTTTTAGTTTATTAGTTTATTAGTTATTTAGTTATTAATTTTATTAGTTTATTAGTTTTATTATTAGTTTTATTAGTTAGTTATTTATTAGTTAGTTTATTTTTATTAGTTTAGTTATTTAGTTATTTAGTTTATTTATTTATTTTTTATTATTTTATTATTTTAGTTATTATTACATTAGTTATTAGTTTATTAGTTATTGGTTATTATTAGTTATTTATTTTATTATCTTTAGTTATTAGTTTTTTAGTTTTCTTTATTATTTATTAGTTTAGTTTTATTAGTTATTTAGTTAGTTATTAGTATTAGTTTTAGTTATCATTAGTTAGTTTTTAGCTATTTATTTAGTTAGTTATTAGTTATTTATAGTTGGGTATTAGTTATTATTAGTTATTTAATTTAGTTATTACTATTATTATTTTAGTTTATTAGTTTATTAGTTTATTTTATTTAAGCTTTATTTTAGTTATAGTTTATTTTAGTTTATTATTATTAGTCATTATTGGTTAGTTTTATTATTAGTTTATTTTATTTTATTAGTTTATTATTTAGTTATTAGTTTATTAGTTTTTAGTTTATTAGTTTTTAATAGTTTTTTAGTTTAGGTTATTATCAGTTATTAGTTTTATTCAATTATTATTATTTATTATTTAGTTTTTATTAGTTTTTGTTATTATATCTAGTTATTATTATTAGTTATTAGTTTAGTTTAGTTTATTAGTTATTAATTTAGTTATTAGTTTATTAGGTTTATTAGTTAGTTAGTTAGTTTAGTTTTTTATTATTTATTAGTTTATTAGTTAAGTTTTTTAGTTAATTATTAGTTATTAGTTTATTTAGTTTATTATTAATTATTAATTAGTTATTTATTATTAGTTTAGTTTTATTTTTTAGTTATTAGGTTTAGTTATTATTTTAGTTATTAGTTTATTAGTTATTATTATTTATTAGTTATTATTAATTAGTTTATTAGTTTAGTTGGTTTATATAGTTTTATTAGCTTATTATTTTATTAGTTTAGTTTTATTAGTTAGTTAGTTTATTATTTAGTTTTAGTCTTAGTATTTTTTAGTTTTTTATTAGGTTTAGTTTAGTTATTTAGTTATTATTAGTTAGTTATTAATATTATTAGGTTATTAATTTTTAGTTTTATTAATTATTAGTTATTATTTATTATTAGCTTTATTATTAATTATTTAGTTATTATTACTAGTTTATTAATATAGATTTAGTTTTAGTTATTTAGTTTTTAGTTACTAGTTATTATTAGTTTAGTTATTTAGGTTATTAGTTATTAGTTTTATTAGTTATTAGTTATTAGTTTAGGTTATTAGTTTATTAGTTTAGTTATTATTAATTATTTAGTTATTAGTTATTTGTTTATTATTATTGGATTATGAAAGTTAGTGTTAGTTAGTTATTAGTTTAGGTTTAGTTAGTTTATTATAGTTATATTATTTAGTTATTTGTTAATTATTATTAATTAGTTTATTAGTTGTTATTAGTTGTTATTATTAGTTAGTTTAGTTATTAATTGTTAGTTTTATTAGTTTAGTTAGTTATTATTAGTTATTAGTTTAGTTTTTTAATAGTTAGTTTATTATTATTAGTTTTGTTTATTTATTAGTTTATTTTTAGTTAATTTTTCAATAGTTATTTATTTATTATTAATTTTATTAGTTAATTATTATTTAATAGTTTATTTTTTTATTAGTAATTATTAGTTTAATTTAGTTATTATTAGTTATTTATTAATTATTAGTTAGTTATTTAGTTAGTTAGTTAGTTTTATAACTATTATTCGCCATTATGACCCCAATTGAAAGAATTGGGTGCACGATTAAATGTGCCAAAGTTAAAATGTCATCGATGGGATGCCTATGAAAACATGAGCGTAGTTACATTATTCGTGGAGCCACGAAATTGCAATAACTTCATGCACGATTGTATTTGCCATTATGATTAAAAGATTATATAACGTAGATGAGCCGCAGTAGACGGACCAGATTATTTATATTTAAGCCTTACCGCAAAGACATCGTTTCACATGAGCACAATTTTGCGTCTCCGGCGCAACCGCACAGCCACATGAGAACTCTTTAGTTAAGCATGCTTGGACGAGAGCAGTACTATGATGGGTGACCTCCTGGAAAGTCATCATGTTGAACCATCTTTTGATGCCTCGCATTTTATTTTCTTTTATTTGTAATTTATTTTAACGTTGATGCTAGAGAACTCGCGACCTCAAATGTCATGGGATGCCTTGACCGAAAAAAGCCATGGGGCCCACTAGGGTGATCCGTGCAGCTCTTGTGGAGGCCACACGAAATTCGCCATAACTTTGTGCATGATCGTCCGATTCGCCATTATGACCCCAATCCAAAAAGAACTCCATGGGGCGCACAACGCGTAGATGATCCGCAAGCGCATCTGGCGGGAGCTGTATCTTTGATTTTGACTATTTCAAAGTCTTATCACAAGACATGGGTTACATTAGCATAATTTGCAAATCTTGCGAACGCACCAACACACTAGATCTTACGAGAACTCTTTAGTTAAGCATGCCTAGGAGAGAGAAGTACTGTGATGGGAAGTCATCATGTTGAACCATCTGTTGATGCTGTCCATTTTATTTCCTTTTATTTTTATTTTATTTTATCATTGATGTCGGAGAACTTGATGATCGACTCCAAAAATGTCATCGATGGGATGCCTCGGATTGAAAAATATGAGACGTGGGGCCCAAGTGGCTAATCTGCGCATCACGTGTGGTGGCCGCACGAAAATTGTCAAAACTTCACACAAGATCGTACAATTCATCATTATGACCCAAACCAAAAGATCTCCATGGGCGCACAATAATGACGCCGCATGATCGGGACCTATCTATTTTGGCTATTTCAAAGTCTCGGGTACTGACGGTTCCATGAGCACAATTTGTGGCAAATCTCCATCGGGCATGGCTGCACCAGCACATCAGATCCCATGAGAACTCTTCAGTTAAGCATGCTTGAGCGAGAGCAGTATTATGATAGGTGACCTCCTAGGAAGTTGTCATGTTAAACCATCTATTGATGCCGCCCATTTTATTTTATTTATTTTTTATTTTATTTTACCATTTACGTTGCAGAACTCGGAGATCAACTTCGAAAATGTAGTCGATGGGATGTCTCGGACTGAAAAACATGAGGCATGGGGCCCACGGTTGGTCTCAAGAACTCATGCGAGAAATTAAATCACACTGCATCGTCCGATTTGCCATTACGACCCCAATCCGGAAAGATCTCCGCAGGGCACACGACATGTAGATGAGCCGTAGGCGCATTAGGCGGGACACATATCTCCAATTTCGGCTATTGTGAAGCCTTATCAAGGGACGAAAGGGTTTCGGATGAGCACAATATGAGGCAAACCTCCAGCGGGCGCAACCGCACGAGCACACTAGATCTCATGAGAACTCTTCGCTAAGCGTTTGGGCGAGCAAGCAATAATATGATGGTGACCTCTAGGAAGTCATCGTGTAACCATCTATGATGTCCATTTTATTTATTTTTATTTTATTTTACCGCTTGATGGAGAACTCGAGATCGACTCCGAAAATGTCGTTGATAGAATGCCTCAGATTGAAAAACATGAGCTATGGGGCCTACACAGCTGATTCACGCATCTCGTGCGGAGACCGAACGAAAATCACCATAACTTCACTCACGATCATCCGATTCGCCATTATGAGCCCAATCCAGAAAGATCTCTACGGGGCATAAGACACCCAGATGAGCCAAAGGCGCATCTGGCGGGACTCATATCTCCAATTTCAGCTATTTCGAAGCCTTATAGCGGCACAGACTGGTTCTAGATGACCATAATTTACAGGAAATCACCGAAGTGACCACACCATCACCGATCCCATGAGAACTCTTCGCTTAAGCTGCTTGGGTGAGAGAGATATGATGGGTGACCTCTTGGGAAGTCATCGTTGAACCATCTGATGCCACCCATTTTATTTTCTTATATTTTATTTTATTTTATGATTCAAGAGAACTTGCATCGACTAAAAATGTCATAGATGGGATGGCTAGGATTGAAAAATGCTAGCCGTGGGGCCCACGCGATTGATCCGGCTTGTCTCGTGTGGACACCGCATGAAAATCGCAATAACTTCTTGCACGATCGTCCGATTCACCATTATGACCCCAATCTGGAAAGATCTCTGCAGGGCGCATGACACGATGAGCCGCATTTGGCAGACCCGATCTCCTATTTTGGCTATTTTAGAGCCTTACCGCGGATGATGGTTCCACATGAGCACAATTTGCGAAATCTCCGGCGGACCGCACCAAAGACACCGATTCTATGAGAACTCATCAGTTAAGCATGCTTGGGCGAGAGCAGTACTATGTTGGGTGACCTCTTGAGAAGTCATCGTGTTGAACCATTTGTTGATGCCGCCCATTTATTTCCTTTTATTCTTATTTTATTTTACCGTTGATGCCACAGACTTGGCGATCGACTCCGAAAACATCATCGATGGGATGCCTCGAACTGAAAAACATGAGCCGTGGGGCCCATGTGGTTGATCCACATGTATTGTGTGAGGCTGCACAGAAATCGCCATAACATCACGCACGAACGTCCGATTTGTCATTATGACCCCAACTGGAAAGATCTCCGGGCGATGAAATGTGCCACAAGCGCATCCGAGGTACCAGTATCTCCGATTTGGCTATTTCAAGCCTTACCGTGACAGTTACGGATGAGCACAATTTGCAAATCTCCTCAATGGATCACCAAAGACTCGATCACATGAGAACTCTTCGCTTAAGCATGCTTGGGCGAGCGATCTATGATGGGTGACCTCGGGAAGTCGTGTTGAACCATCTGTTGATGCCGCCATTTTATTTCTTTTTTATTTTTTTACCGACACCGGAGAACTGATCCACTCAAAAAATGTCATGGGATGCCTCGGAATGAAAAACATGAGTTGTGGGTCCCATGCTGCTGATCCACGCATCTCGTGTGGAGGTCGCATGGAAATGGCCATAACTTCACTCACAATCATCCGATTCGCCATTATGACCCCAACCCGAAAAGATCTCCACGAGGCACGTATCTTCGATTTCGGCTATTTCAAAGCCTTATCGCAGCACAGACAGGTTCCAGATGAGCACAATTTGCGGGAAATCTCCAACGGGAGCGACCGCACCTGTTCACCAGATCCCATGAGAACTCTTCAGTTAAGCGTGCTTGGGCGAGAGCAGTATTATGATTGGTGACCTCCTGGGAAGTTGTCATTTTAAACCATTTGTTGATGCCGCCCATTTTATTTTCTTCTATTTTTCTTTTATTTTACCGTTGATGCAAGAGAACTCTACGATCGAGTTTGAAAACGTCATAGATGGGATGGCTCAGACTGAAAAACACGAGCCGTGGGGCCCACGCGGCTGATCTGCTTGTCTCGTGTGGATGCCGC
The DNA here is from genome assembly GCA_021442155.1 of Cymbidium sinense. NCBI lineage: Eukaryota > Viridiplantae > Streptophyta > Magnoliopsida > Asparagales > Orchidaceae > Cymbidium > Cymbidium sinense. Next base: position 33,081 of record JAKCPB010000868.1, on the reverse strand, counting down.
ATGAAAATCGCAATAACTTCACGCACGTCGTCCGCCATTATGACCCCAACTGGAAAGATCTCGGGCGATGACGTAGATGAGTCGCATGCGCATTTGGACCCGATTCTCGCTATTTTGGTTTTACTATGGTACGGATGGGTTCCACATGAGCACAATTTGCGGCAAATCTCCAGCGGGCGTGACCGCACATGAGAACTCATCAGTTAAGCATGCTTGGGCGAGAGCAGTACTATGATGGGAGACCTCTTGGGAAGTCATCATGTTGAACCATTTATTGATGCCGCCCATTTATTTCCTTTTATTCTTATTTTATTTTACCATTGACGCCACAGAACATGGTGATCGACTCCGAAAACTTCGTCGATGGGATGCCTCAGACTGAAAAACAAGAGCTGTGGGGCCCACGCGGCTGATCCACGTGTGTCGTGCGGAGGCCGCACGAAAATCGCCATAACTTCACGCACGAGCATCCGATTTGCCATTATGACCCCAACCCGGAAAGATCTCTGCAGGGCGCATGACGCACACATGTGCCACAAGCGATCTGGCGTACTGATCTCCATTTCGCCATTTCGCCTTAGCGCGGGATTACAAATGAGCACAATTTGCGGCAAATCTCCTGCAGGCACGATCGCACCAGCACTCCAAATCACATGAGAACTCTTTAGTTAAGCGTGCTTGGGCGAGAGCAGTACTATGATGGGTGACCTCCTGGGAAGTCATCGTGTCGAACCATCTATTGATGCTGCCCATTTTATTTCCTTTTTAAATTTTTTTTTACCTGACAGAACTCGCATCGACTCAAAATGTTGATGGGATGCCTTGAAATGAAAAACACGAGCCCTGGTCCACGCTGATCCGCGCATCTCGTGTGGAGGCCGCACGGAATTGGCCATAACTTCACGCACAATCATCTGATTTGCCATTATGACCCCAAATTGAAAAGATCTCCGCGGGGCGCACAACGCACAGATGAGCCGCAGACGCATCTGGTGGGACATGTATCTCCGATTTTGGCTAGTTCGAAGCCTTATCGCAGCACATACGGATTCCACATGAGCACAATTTGCAAAAAATCTCCAACGGGCATAACCGCACGAGCACACCAGATCCTAGGAGAACTCTTAAGTTAAGCGTGCTTGGGCGAGAGCAGTACTATGATGGGTGACCTCCTAGGAAGTCATCGTGTTGAACCATCTGTTGATGTCGCATTTTATTTCCTTTTATTCGTATTTTATTTTAATGTTGATGCTGGAGAACTCGGCGATCGACTCCGAAAATGTCATCGATGGGATGCCTCGGATTGAAAAATACGAGACGTGGGGCCCACGCAGCTGATCCGCACATCTCGTGTGGAGGCTGCATGGAAATCTCCATAACTTCATGCATGATTGTCCGAATTTCCATTATGACCCCAATCCGAAAAGATCTTCGTGGGGCATACGACGCGTAGATCGCATGCGCATTTGGCGGGACCCATATCTTTCTAGTTTAAGCTCATGGACGAAGTTTCACATGAGCATAATTTGCGGCAAATCTCTAGTGACCGCACAAAGACACCGATCACATGAGAACTCTTCGCTAAGCATACTTCGAGAAAGATTATGATGGGTGACGCCCGGAAGTCGTCGTGATGAACCATATGTTGATGCCTCATTTTATTTCCTTTATTTTTATTTTATTTCATCATTGACTCATAGAAACTAACTCAAAATGTCAGATGGGATGCCTCGACCGAAAAAATACGAGTCTACACAAATGACTCGTGATTCGCGCGAGGCACCAAAATTGTCATAACTTTGTGCACGATGGTCCGATTCGCCATTATGACTCCAATCCGGATAGATCTCCACGGGGCGCATGATGCGTAGATAAGCCGCAAGCGCATTTGGCGGGACTCGTATCTCTGATTTTGGCTATTTCGAAGCCTTACCGTGGGTACGTATGTTTCAATGAGCATAATTTATGACAAATCTCCCGGGTGATCGCATCAGCAAACTAGATCCCATGAGAACTCTTCGCTTAAGCGTGCTGAGAAGATTTATGATGGGTGACCTCCTAGGATGTCATCGTGTTGAACCATCTGTTGATGCCGCACATTTTATTTCCTTCTATTTTTATTTTATTTTTTTGTTGATGCCGGAGAACTCGGCGATTGACTCCAAAAATGTCATCGATGAGATGCCTCGGAATGAAAAACATGAGCGGTGGGGCCCACGGGCTGATCCGCACGTCTTATGTGGAGGCAGAACGAAAATCACCATAACTTCATGCACGATCATCTGATTTGCCATTATGACCCCAATCTGAAAAGATCTCCGTGGGGCGCACAACACGCAGATGAGACGCAGGCGCATCTAGTGGGTCCTGTATATTCGATTTTGACTATTTCGAAGCCTTTCCATGGCACGAACGAGCTCCAGATGAGTACAATTTGCAAAATCTTAAGTGCCACCACCAAAGACACCGCATCTCATGAGAAATCTTAAGTAAAGCGTGCTTGGGTGAGAGCAGTACTATGATTGGTGACCTCCGGGGAAGTCGTCGTGTTGAACTATCTATTGATGCTGCCCATTTTATTTCCTTTTATTTTTATTTTACTTTACCGTTGATGCTGGAGAACTTGGCGATCAACTCCAAAAACATCATAGATGGGATGCCTTGGACTGAAAAATATGAGCCGTGGGGCCTATGCAGCTGATCCACGCATCTCGCGTGGAGGCCGCATGAAAATCGCCATAACTTCTCTCACGATCGTCTGATATGCCATTATCACCCCAATCCAAAAAGATCTCGAGGAGGCGACGACGCCAGATGTGAAGCGATCGGGACTCAGACTGATTCTAGTAGAAGCCTACCACGACGGATGGATTCCGCATGAGCACAATTTATGAAAATCTCCAAAGAAAAAAGCACCGCACCAAAGACACCGCATCCCATGAGAACTATTCAATTAAACGCTTGGGTGAGAGCAATACTATGATGGTGACCTGGAAGTCATCGCGGTTGTGAACCATGTATTGATGCAGCCCATTTTATTTTCTTATATTTTTATTTTATTTTATCGTTGACATCGCAGAACTCAACGATCGACTCTGAAAATGTCATCGATGGGATGCCTCCGACTGAAAAACACGAGCCATGGGGCCCACGTGGCTGATCCGTGCGTCTGGTGTGGAGGCCGCACGAAAATCGCCATAGCTTATTGAGTTTATTATTAGTTATTAGTTAATTATTTATTATTAGTTTAGTTTTATTAGTTATTTAGTTATTAGGTTTAGTTATTTTATTAGTTATTCTAAGTTAGTTATTAGTTTATTAGTTAGTTAGTTTAGTTTAGTTAGTTAGTTTATTTAGTTTTTATTAGTTATTAGTTATTATTATTAGTTTTAGTTTTATTAGTTATTAATTAATTTAGTTATTAGTTATTATTATTATTAGTTTAGGTTTAGTTATTAGTTAGTTACTAGTTTTATTAGTTTATTATTATTAGTTTAGTTTTATTAATTTATTATTATTAGTTAGTTATTTGTTTAGTTATTTTAGTTATTATTATTAGTTATTAGTTATTAGTTATTAGTTAGTTAATTTTATTAGTTAATTTTAGTTTTAGTTAGTTTTATTAGTTTATTAGTTATTTTAGTTATTATTTATTATTTATTTATTTTATTAGTTTATATTATTATTATTATTTATTTTAATTATTATTATTATTTATTAGTTAGTTATTAGATAGTTAGTTTTTATTAGTTTAGTTATTTATTATTAGTTATTATATTAGTTAGTTTATTAGTTTAGTTAGTTTATTTAGTTTTATTAGTTTATTAGTTTAGTTTTATTAGTTAGTTAGTTAGTTCATTATTATTTAGTTTTAGTTTTATTATTTTTTAATTTTTTATAAGGTTTAGTTTAGTTATTTAGTTATTATTAGTTAGTTATCAATATTATTAGGTTATTAGTTTTTAGTTTTATTAGTTATTAGTTATTATTTATTATTCATTTTATTAATAATTTTTTAATTTTTAGTTTTTAGTTATTATTATTAGTTTATTAGTTTTTATTTAGTTTTAGTTATTTAGGTTTTTATTAGTTAGTTGTTTTGTTTTTTGTTATTAGTTATTGTTAGTTCTTTTATTTAGGTTATTAGTTTAGTTTGTTATTAGTTATTAGTTATTAATTTAGGTTATTAGTTTATTAGTTAGTTATTATTAGTTATTTAGTTATTATATTAGTTATTAGTTTATTATTATTAGTTTAGTTTAGTTTTATTAATTTATTATTATTACTTATTATTAGTTAGTTAGTTATTATTAGTTATAGTTATTAGTTTAGGTTTAGTTAGTTATTATTAGTTAGTTAGTTATTATTTAGTTATTAGTTAGTTATTATTAGTTTGTTTATTATTAATTATTAATTTATTTAGTTATTAGTTATTAGTTAGTTTTATTAATATTATTAGTTTTAGTTTTTAGTTTTTATTAGTTAGTTAGTTTATTAGTTATCACTTATTAGTTTTATTTATTTAGTTAGTTAGTTATTATTAGTTATTAGTTTTGTTTTTTTATTAGTTAGTTTATAATTATTATTAGTTTAGTTTATTTGTTATTAGTTATTAGTTTTTTAGTTAGTTTTTATTAGTTATTATTAGTTATTTATTTATTATTTATTAGTTTTATAAGTTAGCTATTAGTTTTATTAGTTAGTTATTAGTTATTAGTTTAGTTAGTTATTAGTTTAATTATTATTAGTTATTTATTAGTTATTAGTTAGTTATTTTGTTAGTTTTATTAGTTAGTTTTTTAGTTTATTATTATTAGTTTTTATTATTTAGTTAGTTATTAGTTTATTTATTTAGACATTTATTTTTTAGTTGATTTATTAGTTTATTAATTATTAGTTTAGTTTTATTAGTTTAGTTATTAATATTTAGTTTATTATTAGTTAGTTTTTTTAGTTTTTATTAGTTATGAGTTATTATTAGTTAGTTAGTTTTAGTTTATTAGTTATTATTTTATTAGTTATTAGTTATTTAGTTTATTAGTTTAGTTATTTATTTAGTTATTAGTTTATTACTTTACTAGTTTAGTTCTTATTAGTTATTAGGTTTATTTGTTTTTATGAGTTTTATTAGTTATTAATTATTATTAGTTATTATTAGTTAGTTATTTAATTTAGTTTATTAATTATTTTGGTTATTAGTTTTATTAATTTTATTATTAGTTAGTTATTATTATTAGTTTATTAGTTATTAGTTATTAGTTATTTTATTAATTATTTGTTATTATTAGTTATTATAACTTATTAGTTTTAGTTAGTTTTAATTAGTTAGTTATTATAGTTTTATTATTAGTTATTATTAATTTTAGGTTAGTTATTTAGTTAGTTATTTTATTATTATTTATTAGTTATTAGTTATTAGTTAATTAATTTTTTTAGTTTTTTATTTAGTTTTTATTGGTTATTAGTTTAGTTATTATTAGTTAGTTTTTAGTTTAGTTATTATTAGGTTTATTAGTTATTAGTTTTATTATTAGTTAATTATTATTATTATTAGTTATTTATTATTATTTTTAGTTATTAGTTATTAGTTAGTTATTAGCTAGTTATTAGTTTTTATTAGTTTATTGGTTTATTAGTTTATTTTAGTTAGTTATTATTACATATTAGTATTTTTTGGGACATTTGAGCGAATTTAATCGTAAACTCACACACACAACGCATATGCAAGGATTTGAACCCAAGACCGCTTAGTTGAAAGCCAAAGCTTTCAACCACTAAGCTAAAGTGCCTTGCACAATTTTTTTTTTATTAGTTTTTATTAGTTATTTAGTTTAGTTATTAGCTTTTTTTTAGTTTTTTAGTTTTTATGGTTATTTATTAGTTTAGTTACTAGTTTTAGTTTTAATATTATTATTGGTTATTAGGTTTTTTATTAGTTTTGTTAGTTTTATTAGTTATTATTAGTTATTAGTTAGTTGTTAGTTACTAGTTTTAGTTATTTATTATTTAGTTTTATTAGTTTTATTAGTTTTTATTAGTTAATATTAGTTATTATTTATTTTATTTAGTTTTATTATTTATTATTATTAGGTTTATTACTTAGTTAGTTTTTAATTTAGTTATTAGGTTTAGTTTTTAGTTAGTTTTTTATTAGTTTATTAGGTTTTATTATTTAGTTATTTTGTTTTATTAGTTATTTAGTTTAGTTATTTATTATTAGTTTTCTTATTAGGTTTAGTTATTATTTTTATTTATAGTTGGTTATTATTAGTTTTATTAGTTAGTTTTATTATTATTAGTTAGTTTAGTTATTAGTTATTTAATTATTTAGTTATTAGGTTTTAGTTAGTTATTAGTTAGGCTTTTTAGTTATTTTTTATTAGTTTAGTTTATTAGGGTTTTTAATTATTAGTTATTTATTTAGTTATTTATTAGTTTTAGTTCATTAGTTGTTATTACTTAGTTAGTTATTTAGTTTTATTAGTTTATTAGTTATTAGTTAGTTTATTAGTTTTATTATTTTTTTATTTTAGTTATTTGGTTTATTAGTTGTAGTTAGTTAGTTATTATTAGTTATCAATTAGTTAGTTTAGTTTTTTTAGTTTTATTAGTTACTATTAGCTTTTTAGCTTGGTTAGTTATTAGTTAGCTATTTATTATTTAGTTAGTTATTAGTTATTAGTTTATTTTTAATTTTAATTTTATTAATTATTAGTTTAGTTATTATTAGTTAGTTATTTGTTTAGTTAATTATTTTTATTATTATTATTATTTATTATTAGTTTATTAGTTAGTTTATTATTACTAGTTATTTATTAGTTTTATTTATTAGTTTATTATTAGTTTAGTGGTTATTAGTTGATATTAAGATATTAGTTTTAGTTAGTTATTAGTTTATTAGTTTAGTTATTATTTTTTTTAGTTATTAGTTTTATTAATTAGTTATTAGTTAGTTATTATTAATTTTATTATTTATTAGTTTAGTTTAGTTAGTTATTATTAGTTTATTATTATTAGTTTTTAGTTAGTTATTAGTTAGTTTAGTTTATTAGTTTTAGTTTAGTTAGTTATTATTATTATTATTAGTTTTTTAGTATTATTTTTATTTAGTTAATTAGTTTGAAGTTTATTAGTTAGTTTAGAAAAATTAGTTTATTTTATGCAATATTATCAGTTTATTAGTTATTAGTTATTAGTTTTAGTTAGTTATTAGTTTAGTTTTAAGTTTTATTAGTTAGTATTAGTTTTAGTTATTTATTTATTATTAGTTAGTTATTTTTAGTTATTTTATTAGTTTAGTTAGATTTTATTACTTATTAGATTAGTTTATTTTTTAGTTTTAGTTATTTAGTTATTAGTTATTAATTATTATAAGTTATTATTAGTAATTATTACCATTTTATTACTATTTTATTAGTTAATTTATTATTTTATTTTAGTTATTTTTTTTAGTTTATTAGTTTATTAGTTATTAGTTATTAGTATTTAGTTTTTAGTTATTAGTTAGTTATCAGTTTAGTTATTAGTTTAGTTATTAGTTTGTTAGTTTTATTATTTTAGTTGTTTAGTTATTAGTTATTAGTATATTATTAGTTATTATTTTATTATTTGTTTTTTTAGTTATTATTTATTTAGTTTAGTTTTTATTTATTATTTTATTAATTTAGTTTATTAGTTTAGTTAGTTTTTATTAGTTATTAATTATTAGTTTTTATTAGTTATTAATTTATTATTATTATTATTAGTTTTATTTATTAGTTATTAGTTTAGTTATTTATTAGTTTTATTAGTTATTCGTTAGTTTAGTTTTTATTAGTTAGTTTATTTAGTTTAGTTGTTTATTATTTGTTATTAGTTATTATTAGTTTTTTAGTTTAGTTATTATTATTACTAGATAGTTATTATTAGTTTAGTTAGTTATTTAATTATTAGTTAGGCTTTTAGTTTATTAGTTTATTATTATTAGTTAGTTATTAGTTTATTAGTTTTAATTAGTTATTTATTTAGTTAGTTATTATTAGTTATTAGTTAGTTATTAGGTTTAGTTATTAGTTATTTTAGTTAGTTAGTTTATTTAGTTTTATTTGTTTTTAGTTATATAGTTTTTTATTGTTAGTTATTATTAGTTATTATTTATTAGTTAGTTAGTTTGTTTGTTAGTTATTTATTAGTTATTAGTTATTAGTTTATTAGTTTATTAGTTATTAATTATTATTATTATTTTAGTTAGTTATTAGTTTTATTATTAGTTATTATTAATAGTTTATTATTTTTATTATTATTTTATTAAGTTTAGTTTAGTTTTTCAGGTTAATTTTATTATTATTTTTAATTAGTTATTAGTTAGTTATTAGTTTAATTTAATTATTAGTTATTATTAGTTATTAGTTTATTAGTTTATTTATTATTTAATTTAGTTTTTTATTAATTATTGGTTTTGGTTTTATTATTTTATTAGTTATTATTTTAGTTAGTTTATTTATTTTATTATTAGTTATTATTAGTTATTATTTTATTAATTTTAGTTATTAATTTTTATTAGTTAGTTATTTAGTTATTTTATTAGTTTAGTTAGTTTAGTTATTATTATTATTTAGTTTATCAGCTTTAGTTATTAGTTATTAGTTTATTAGTTATTATTAGTTATTAGTTTTTTAATTTAGTTATTTAGTTTTACTATTAGTAATTAGTTTATTAGTTTTAGTTAGTTTGATTAGCTATTTATTTATTATTAATATTTAGTTATTAGTTAGTTTTTATTTACTTATTAGTTTAGTTATTTATTTGTTAGTTTTACTTATTATTCATTTTAGTTTAGTTTTTTAGTATTTTTATTTAGTTATTATTTGTTTTATTATTTATTATTATTATTTATTATTTATTAGTTTATTATTATTTTAGTTATTAGTTAGTTATTATTAGATATTTTATTAGCTGTTATTAGTTTAGTTATTTAGTTATTTATTAGTTAGTTTAGTTTATTAGTTAGTTATTAGTTTTAGTTATTATTTATTAGTTTAGTTATTTATTATTTATTTTATTAGTTTTTATTAGTTATTTATTTGTTAGTTAGTTTATTATTAGTTTATTTATTATTTATTTAGTTATTAGTTTAGTTATTTTATTATTTATTATTAGTTCATTTTATTATTATTAGTTTTAGCTAGTTAGTTAGGTTTTTTAGTATTTTAGTTATTATTAGTTATTAGTTATTATTAGTTTAGTTATTATTGGTTTAGTTAGGGTTTAGGGTTAGTGTTTAGGGTGAGTTTAAGGCTTAGGGTTTAGTGTTTGTGGTTTAGGGTTTAGGGTTTAGTCTTTTAGGATTTAGGGTTTATGGTTTTAGGGTTAAGGTGGGTGGGGTAGATTTAGGTGGGTTGGAGGTTTAGGGTTTAGGTTTAGTGGAGTTTAGGAAGGGTGATTAGTTTGGATTTAGGTGAGGTTTAGGGTTTAGAGTTTATAGTGGGTTTAGGGTTTAGGATCAGGGCATTTAGGGTTTAGGGTTACTTTTCTTTATTTTTTTAATTTTAAATTTTTTTAAAATAAGTAAATTGGTAGGTTTAGGTTTATTTAGTTTATTTTTATTTATTTTAGTTTATTTTATTTTTTTTATTTTTATTTAGGTTTATTTTTATTTTAGTTAGTTTAGTTTATTTATTTCAAATTTATTTATTTTAGTTTAAGTATTTTATTTGAGTTTATTTTTTGGATTAGGTTTAGGTTTAGGTTTATTTTTTAGTTTAGTTTAATTTTTATTTTATTTTTTAGATTTAGGTTTTTATTTTTTATTTTTAAGTTTAGGTTTAGGTTTTTATTTATTTTTTTAGATTTAGGTTTTATTTTAGGTTTATTTTTAGGTTTTATTTTTTAGTTTAAGTTTAGGTTTATTTAATTTTATTTAGTTTAGGATTAGGTTTAGGTTTATTTTTTTTTATATTTAGGTTTTTTTTAGTTTAGGATTTAGGTTTTATTTTTTATTTATTTTAAAGTTTTTTTAAGTTTTTTTTTAATTTTTTATTTTAGGTTTTGTTTTTATCTTATTTAGATTTTTTTAGTTTAGTTTAGGTTTTTATTTATTTTATTTTAGCTTAGTTTTTATTTTTTATTTTATTTTTATAGGTTTAGGTTTAAGTTTTAATTTAGGTTTATATTTTTCTTATTTTTATTTTATTTAGGTTTAGGTTTATTTATTTTATTTTTTAGTTTTATTTAGTTTAGGTTTAGATTTTTTGGTTTTTTATGGTTTAGGGTTTAGGGTTAGTTTAGGGTTTAGGGTTTATGATTATTTTAGTTTTTTTTTTTTAGGTTTAGGTTTATTTTATTTTTTCTTATTTTATTTTTAGGGTTTTAGGGTTTTAGGGTTTAGGGTTTAGGGTTTAGGGTTTAGGGTTTAGGAGGGTTTAGGATTTAAGGTTTAGGATTTAGGGTTTAGTGTTTAGGGATTAGGATTTAGGGTTTAGCATTTAGGGTTAGGTTTTTTTTGTTTTTTTAAATTAAGTATACTGGTATGTTTAAGTTTATTTTTTATTTAGTTTATTTTTTATTTATTTTAGTTTATTTTATTATTTATTTTTATTTAGGTTTTTGTTATTTTTTTAGTTTAGTTTATTTATTTTAGTTTAGGTTTTTTATTTTAGTTTATTTTTTTAGGTTTAGGTTTAGGTTTATTTAAGTTTAGTTTTATTTTTTATTTTATTTTTTAGGTTTAGGTTTTATTTTTTATTTTTAGGATTAAGTTTAGGTTTTTATTTTATTTTTTTAGTGGAGGTTTTAGGTTTTTCTTTTAGGTTTATTTTTAGGTTTAAATTTATTTTTAGTTTATTTTATTTTATTAGGTTTAGGTTTTATTTATTTTAGTTTAGTTTATTTTAGTTTAGGTTTAGGTTTATTATATTTTTATTTTAGGTTTAGGATATTTTTTTTTTTTAGTTTAAGGTTTAGGTTTTATTTTTATTTATTTTAAGGTTTTTTTAAGTTTAAGTTTTTATTTAGTTTTTATTTTATTTTATTTTAGGCTTATTTTATTTTTATTTTAGAATTAGTTTTTATTTTATTTAGGTTTTTTATTTTTAGGTTTATTTTATTTTTTTAGTTTAGTTTAGGTTTTATATTTATTTTATTTTTGTTTCATTTGTATTTTTATTTTATTATATTTTTAGGTTTAGGTTTAGGTTTAGGTTTTATCTTATTTTTTATTTTATTTTTAGGTTTTATGTAGTTTAGGTTTAGGTTTTTAAGGTTTAGGGTTTAGGCTTTAGGGTTAGTTTAGGGTTTAGGGTTTTGGGTTATTTTAGTTTAGTTTATTTTCATTTAGGTTTAAGTTTATTTTATTTTATTTATTATATTTTTATTTTAGGTTTAGGTTTTTTTTTAGTTTAGGGTTTAGGTTTTATTTTTTATTTATTCTTAGATTTATCTTTTAGGTTTAGGTTTTATTTTGTTTTTATTTTATTTTATTTTAGGTTTATTTTATTTTTATTTTATGTTTAGTTTTAATTTTCTTTAAGTTTTTTATTTTTAGGTTTATTTTATTTTTTAGTTTAGTTTAGGTTTTTATTTAATTTATTTTAGTTTAATTTTTATTTTTATTTTATTTTATTTCTAGATTTAGGTTAAGGTTTTGATTTTATCTTATTTATTTTATTTTATTTAGGTTTAGGTTTTTATATTTATTTTATTTTTAGGTTTTATTTAGTTTAGGTTTTATTTTTTTTTTAGGATTAGGTTTAGTTTTTAGTTTAGGGTCAGTTTGGGTTTAGTTGATTTAGGATTTAGTTGTAGGTTTTAGGGTAGGGTAGTAGCTTTTTTAGGGTTTAAGGGTGGATTTGGTTTAGATTTAGTTATAGGCTTAGGGTTTAGTTTGATTTTATTTAGGGTTTAGGGTTTTATTTAGGGTTTGGTTGGGTTAGGATTTTTTAACTTTTATATTTTTTAAAAAATAAGTAAACCCATAAGTTGGTTTTATCAGTTTATTTTATTTATTAGTTTATTTTATTTTTTATTTTTATTTAGGTTTATTTTTATCTTAGTTTATTTATTTTAGGTTTATTTATTTTAGTTTAGGTTTTTTTGTTTATTTTGGTTTAGGTTTTTAGTTTAGGTTTTGGTTTAGGTTATTTTAGTTTTAGTTAGTATTATTATTATTATTAGGTTTAGTTATTAGTTTATTTAGTTAATTATTAGTTTAGTTATTAGTTTTTATTAGTTATTAATAATTCATTATTAGTTTTATTATTAGTTCAGTTAGTTTAGTTAGTTTTATTATTAGTTATTATTTTATTAGTTTTATTAGTTTTAGTTTTTAGTTATTATTATTAGTTTTATTTATTATATTTAGTTAGTTAGTTTTATGTTTTATTATTATTTATTTGTTATTATTATTAGTTACTAGTTTTATTAGTTATTATTATTAGTTAGTTTTATTAGTTATTTATTTAGTTGTATTAGTTTTATTTATTTATTAGTTATTATTATAGCTTTAGTTTTTTTAGTTTAGTTTGGTTAATTATTTAGTTATTAGTATTAGTTTTAGTTATTTTATTTTATTATTAGTTAGTTCTAATTTATTTTATTTTATTTTTTAGGTTTAGGTTTTATTTTTTATTTTAAGGATGAAGTTTAGGTTTTTATTTTATTTTTTTAGTTTAGTTTTAGGTTTTTCTTTTAGGTTTATTTTTAGATTTTATTTTTTTAGTTTAGGTTTAGATTTATTTTTAGTTTATTTTATTACATTTAGTTTAGGTTAAGATTTTTTTAGGTTTAGGTTCAGGTTTTATTTATTTTAGTTTAGGTTTATGTTTATTTTATTTTTATTTTAGGTTTAGGATATTTTTTTTAGTTAAAGGTTTAGGTTTTATTTTTTATTTATTTTAGGTTTTTTAGGTTCAAGTTTTTATTTAGTTTATTTTATTTTATTTTATTTTATTTTATTTTATTTTAGGTTTAGTTTTTATTTTATTTAGGTTTTTTATTTTTAGGTTTATTTTATTTTTTAGTTTATTTTAATTAATTATTTATTTTATTTTGTTTAATTTGTATTTTTTATTTTATTCTTTTTTTAGGTTTAGGTTTAGGTTTTGGTTTAAGTTTAGGTTTTAGTTTATGTTTTATTTTATTTTATTTAAGTTTAGGTTTATTTATTTATTTTTATTTTTTATTTTTTATTTGTTGGGAAACCCCATATAGGGGGAATTTTATTATCACAAAAAAGGGTTACAAGGTCCTTAAAGGGGATAAACTTAACTCGCTCAAAGAGCTACAATCACTGGGAGTAAATCCTATCTAAGTACATCCAAAAGCAAAAGAAAAGAGTTAAGAAAGTAAAAGATACAAATTGATTAACATATATAAGCAAATGAAGGATAAGGGTCAATGTTCAGGATGTGAGAATGCATGACACAATGGAGTAACCAAGAGAGAAAAAAGGAAAAGCACGCAAGATTGAGATAAGAAGTTAAAATTAAAGGTAATACTGAGAAAGTGGTAATAAAAGCAAAGAAATTCGAGAATGGTAATAATAAAGAAGTGTGATAGAGGTGGCTCGCCACACCAAGTTGGGGCGATGCAAATATGAGCATCCAAACTTGAGAAGGGTTACATCACAAGAGCTACTACCAAACCAAAAGGAGTGAAATCATCACAACCATCATAGCCAACAAACCAGAAAAGCCCATTTAATGAAGATCTGTTGAGCCATAATACTGTAAAACATAGGCAAAGTACACAGAGTAAGAAAGAGCAAAGAGCAAAGTGGGTAAGGGGATCACATGCAAATTATATGTCATCATATTAGGCTCCATGGCATGATAATCCCAACTCAAATGAAAGAGAGCCATCAATGTCAGGTCATCAGATTTTTAACCAGATTTAAAGGATTAATGAGACCAGCAAGAAGAGTCACCGAGGGAAACAAATGTGAAATCGCAAACCATCCAGGCAAAGACAAGAGCATGGAATTAACCCCATTCCAGGCTTAAAGGATAATAATAAATATACAATCTTGGTAAACAATCTAGAAAATAATTCAGGGTTATTTCCCAGAAAAGGATAACTAAAGAATGTAAGTAATGCAGCTCTTAACAACCTCCTTATTTCAGAATTAAGAAAGCAACAATTATAAAGGGAAACAAGAAACCCCAATCCCAAATTACCACAGAAATGGGAATACAACATATAAGAAGAAATAGGTAAAGGCCTCACCACAAACCCAATAAGAGATCGAGATAACACCACAGATCTTTTATCATCATACTCAATAATCCAGCCAGCCAATAATAAAGAATGTAAAATCTTAACAACCTCCTTGATTAAATTAAAAAAGCAAATATAGAAGCAAGATATCCCAAGCCCAAATAACCACAGAAATGGGAGTACAACAATGTATGAAGAATCGTACCGATCCCACCACAAACAACTCAAATAAGTGGCAATCGAGATAACACAGAGGCATCTTGCTTATCATTAAACTCAATAATCCGTCAACCAATCAACATGATAGTAATATCCAAATAGTTGGCCATAAATCCATCCATTGAGATTAAACAAAGGCAAAGATTAAAATCAAGAGAGGCAAAAGCATAATCACAATGATCTACAAATCTAGAATACCCAAGAGGGAAAAAATAGTAGATGAAGTTAGTGATTATGACAAAGAAAACCCAAAAGCCAATAACCAAATGTGCAAATAGACAACAACCATAAAAAACAACTCACTGGATAAAGGACCAAATAAAAGGCCAACGATAAGCAATAATACAATTATTACTATATAAAACTCTATTAAGATAAGTAGAATGAAATCAAGGTGTTCAAAAGATGATCAGAAAAGTCCCTCCGTGTAAAGATAATCAGTGCAAATAAACCCATCCGAAGTTAAAGCAAACTATTAAGGAAGTCCAATCAAAGGATAGTAAAATAAATAACAACAAAATGACCTAGTCAACAGATGGACAACCCAAGTAAGACTAAAGGGAAAATATGATAGTGAAACTAGCTAAGCGATGAAAACAAAACAGAAGCAAATGAAAAATCAAAAGACCAAAGAATGCCAACAATCACAAAGATAACCCGCTAGATAAAGGAAAATCCAAAAGCCAATGGAGAAATAAAATAAAAGAACCCATCATATAAAACTCCAATAAAAATCAAAGTAGATAGATAGAGATAAAAGGGGTTCAGAAGATAACCAAGAAAAATACCCTTCCAAAAGTGATCAATCAAAACCCAATAAGAAAAACTCAAAAGGACCCCGCAGTGAAAGATAACCCCATAAGTAGCAAGCTGGTCAAAGGAATCAATGAGCCAATAGAGCCAACATCCAAGAGAATAAATAACAGCAAGATGGCCAAAAAACCACCCATTACAAATAGACAAAATGAGGGTAGCCAAAGCAAACAACAAAGCAACTCCAAAAGCAAACAACAAAGCACCCTGCTGAACAAGCAAGAAAACCCCAATAATAGTTTGTTGAACAAGGGATTCAATGTTCCGTAATCCAACAACCAAGAAAAAATAATAACAGCCATAAACCTCCCATTGCAAATAGATAAAGTTAAGTCCCAAAAGATAGGGAAATGATCGCCAAAGCTGAAAAGTGGTGATCAAGACAATTGCTAATAAAAAGAAACAAGCAACAAAGCAAAAGCCAACATCCATTCAATAACCTCAAAAAGTCCAAATGAACAAGACAATCCAAAACCCTAAGCATATGCTAAATTCCAATTAGCTTGGATAATCAGATTTGCCCAAATTTAAGAGCCATAAAAGGAAAAGAAAGATGATTAAAGCAAGCAAAGAAGTTCAGAGAACGCAACAAATAAAAAAAACCATAAGGTTAACCTTCAAAGAGATCTAATAATAACAAAATGTTGTGCCTTCTTTGTGTGGGAAAGAGGAGGTAAGCATACAAGAAACCAACCCAAAGAGCAAATTAAAACAACATGAGAGATATTACCATCCAACATAAGATACACCAGTAACATACACAACATAGATTACTAAGTGGTTCAAAGCAAAGTCATCTTTGATATCCAAACACAAAATATTATGCCAGTAATCCCACAAAGATCAATATATTGAAGTCGAGATAATTCCAATCTGCAGAGAAGGAGTTATAAAAGCAAGGCTAGTAAGAGCTCTCCTTACAGGATGTGGAGATAAGGATATGAAACATAGTAGAGGAAATAACCATAATAAGGAGATGAATATCAAAATAGCTATAAAGATATACAGAGGTATAACAGCTAAACATTGAGGCAAGGAACCCATAATATAATTCCGAGAAAGGGATATAACCATCCTTGATCAAAGAGTACAACCGCAACAAATAAAGCATTAAATAATATATCTCCAGCAAAGAACAAGTGAACACTTTATCAAGATTGACAAGAAACCCCAATCAAGGTTGTAAGTAAACCAGATGTACACAAAGAAATGGCCAACAAGGAGTAAAAGGATGATGCATCGGCAAATTGCAAAGGAACAGCAACACCTTATCATTGAAAGTAGCAGAAATAGAAAGGCCCCAATTAGAATTAATGCAATTAAACCAACATCACATAAATCAAAAAAACACCAAGGGATATCGGATGAAGCATCAAAGAAATACCAAGAAAATAACAACAATAAAAAAGTGATCATGCAAAATAGAATTGAGAGATCCAGGTTAGATTACTTTCTGAGATAAGGGAGCCCAGTATTGTCCAGATTAACCAAGCCACATAAATGTTTAGGAAGAGTTAGTTGATCAAAGAAGTTTATACCATCCAATCTAGCACCCAGATTGGCAAGGTAATCAGCACATGCATTACCCTCATGCCATACATGAGTGATTCTAAAATTAAGTTGGGTAAGGAGAGCTCTAGTTTGCTTGAGAAGGTAGTACAATTCGCTCATTTTGGTGGAAGTCAAAAGATCAATCAGAGAGGGCATCCACCTCAATCCAAATATTGAGCCAACCATTTTGAAAGCAAATCTGAGAGCTTTGTACACCATAAGCTCAAGAAATGGAAGAGCAAGAAGCAAGGGGTAAAAGCACATAGGACTTTACCATTAAGATTTTGAAAATGCCACCACAACTGAACCTTTATTAGAGAGAGCCATGTTAATTTTAATAGTATTATCAAGAGGTTTTACCCAATAGACAATCTTATGTCATTTTTACAAGAGGGTTGATCCAAGTTAAAACCCGCTTTATTTGCCACAAATTTACAACCTTTGAATTGTTTGTAGTTAATGAGATTGGCATTGAACATGTCTCAATTTTGTTTTAATTCTAGAAATTATCCTCATGTGATTCATAGGGATCCCATGTTTTGCATCATTTCTGTCCATCCATATGAACCAAATAAGAGTGATAGCAGTTATGACTTTAATGTGACCTTTAATAGTGTTGTCAAAATAAACTTCAAGAAGTTGATATAAAGTTAAGGAGCCATTGAAAATGACAATGTTAAAGAGGTCATCATACCAAATCCAAAGTTTAGAAGCAATGGCCTTAACAAAAAAACATGGTTCACATTCTCAATGTGAAAGAAGATTGGTATTTTGAAGGTAATTGAAAGCCATTACCCCACAACAAGGAATCAACAGGGATGAATTTTTTTAAAAATATGCCAAGTAAGGACAGAATAGGAAGTAGATATAGTGTTATTCCATAATTTGAGAAACACATTGGAAGAATCATGAGTTTCTTTAATGTGTAGCCAAACATTTTTAAAGTTGAAATCACCATTATGTGAGAGCTTAAAAAGGATATGATCTTGATTGGTAGGAATGATAGGAATAGTAGTAAGCTTGTTTAAGAGAAAGGAAGGAATACAATCAATAAGCTTACTATTGTTCCACATATTATTCTCCGAAAGATTTCACTTTAATAGTGAATGGGTGGAAAGTAAGTCATCAATGGACCCACATCCACCATTATCTTGCCAAAAGAAGGAGGAGCCGAGTTAATCCCCAAAAAATTAAGGATTTGCATCCCATTTGGGAACAAAGTCTTTTCCAAATAGAGAGTCTCGCTTTATAGGGACAAATGAGGGGTGCTTACCTGGCAATATTTAGTCATGAAATTAGCCCAAAGCTATTGTTACTTAAAATTCCACCAAAGCTTATAAGAAAAGGCAAGGATAGCTTCTTTGATTGGCTTACATCCAAGGCCACTTCGCTAGGGTACCACAACTTTAAACCAAGAGATCTAGTATTCTTTTGAGGAGGAGTTATTAGAGCCCAGAAAAATTTGTTAATGGCTCAATTACATTAATGATAGAAATGGTCACAATGGTTTGGAGGAGATATAAAGGCATGGAGTTAAGAGTGCTCTTAATCAAAGTGAGCCTACCACCAAAAGAGAGTAAATGGAATTCCCAAATAGAAATTTTATTAGAGATTTTCTAGATTAGATCATCAAAAAGATGAGATCTTTTATGACCTTTAAAAGGAGCCCAAGATAATTAATGGAAGTTGATGTTGCTGAAAATTAGTAATTCTCAAGATTTGATTGATTCTATTAGAAGGGATTTTAGAGGAAGGAATGAAACATCATTTTTCTTCATTGAGAAAGAGACCACTTTCGTTGCCAAATTTATTTAGAAGGCTCTTAATAGTTTTAATGTGCCGAATAGAGGCATTGCAAAGATTATAAAGTCATCGAAACTAAGATGAGAGCAGGAAGACCACCTTTAGTTTTAAAAAACATGGAAGGATTTTTTGTAGAAAAGATCATTCAGCTCCTCAAAAGATATTCAACATCAATAATAAAGAGAGGGTGAAAGGGGTATCCTTGTCTCAAGCCATGTAAAGAAACCAAGGGACTCACCATTTGATATGAAGAACCAAACATTGGTAATATAATTTTGATGAGGTGGATGAAATTATCAAAACCCAAACAAATGGAAAATTTGAAGAGGAAATCCCAAGAGAGGTTATCAAAAGCTTTAGAGATGTCCAGTTTAAAGAGGATGTTGCCACCTCGATAGGAACATCAAGGTCATGAAGACTCTTGAAAGAAGGATATTTTGGATATAGCTCTACTTTTAACAAAGCTAATTTGGTTAGGACAAATAATTTTAGGGAAGGACTTATCCTATTATTAATTAATTTAGAAATGAGTTTTGAAAGAAGGTGCAAAGGATAGGTCTAAAATCTCCCAAGTATCGGATTATTAGTTTTGGGAATGAGAATAATGGAAGGGCTAGAAAAGTATCTAGTAAAGAGTTGCCATCAAAGAAATCAACAACATCATCAACAAGGTTAATAATAGGGTAACAATGTTGAAAAAATGAGTCGTAGCCATCAGACGACAATAGAGTGTCATTCATATTTATTGAACTACTAATCTCAATTTTTTGTAGGATGCAAAGTGAGTAAATGGTTTTCATCATTAGTAATCATAGAGGGGATCAGGTGAGTGTTGGAGAGGGGTTGTAAAGAAGGGTTGTTGTTTAATAAATTTTGAAAATGTTGTATGATAGAATCTTTAATTTTATTATTATCCGTGATCCAGCTACCGTTAATATTTTTAATTTTTTGAATAGAGTTTAAGGCTTTCCTTTTTTTTGAAAAGAGCATGGAAATACCCTTTACGTCACCATCGATAATATGTTTGCTAGCGGCCTTTTTGCATAGGTTTCCTCCATATTAGATAATTAATCAAGTTATCTTTAAGTGTTCAACTCATCATGCTTACTAGTTAGTTTAGTTATTAGTTTAGTTTTTAGTTATTAGTTTAATTAGTTTTAGGTTTAGTTTTAGTTAGTTATTTAGGTTTTATTAGTTATTAGTTATTAGTTAGTTTTATTAGTTAGTTATTAGTTTAGTTTAGTTATTATATTGGTTATTAGTTTATTATTATTAGTTGGTTATTAGTTATTATTTATTTTTTTTGGTTTAGTTGGTTTTATTATATTATTATTAGTTGGTTTTGATTTAATTAGTTTATTAGTTTTAGTTTAGTTTTATTAGTTTATTGTATAGTTTATTATTTTTTATTATTTGGTTTAGTGATTATTTTTTATATTTATTAGTTATTTTATTTAGTTATTGATTATTATTATTTAGTTATTTTTTTATTATTAGTTTATTGGTTGGTTATTGTTTGTTATATTAGGTCTAATTATTAGTTATTTATTTACTAGTTAGTTAATTTTATTATTTAGTTTTTATTTTATCAGTTTGAGTTAGTTATTAGTTTTTAGTTAGTTTTATTAGTTTAGTTAGTTAGTTTTAGTGATTTTATTATTAGTTAGTTAGTTATTTATTAGTTATTAGTTAGTTTTAGTTTTTATTTTAGGTTATAGTTTATTAGTTTAGTTTTAAATTTAGTTATTATTAATTATTAGTTTAGTTTTATTAGTTTTAGTTAATTATTAATTTTATTAGTTAGTTTTAGTCATTTATTAATATTAGTTATTAGTTAGTTTAGTTTATTAGCTTATTTTATTAGTTTTATTAATTTAGTTTTATATAGTTTTTAGTTATTAGTTATTAGTTATTAGTTTAATTATTATTAACTATTTAGTTATTAGTTATTAGTTTAGTTAGTTATTATTAGGTTTATTAGTTATTAGTTTTAGTTTATTTATTAGTTATTAGTTTTAGTTTATTTATTAGTTAGTTAATTTAGTTTATTATTAGTTATTAGTTAGGTTAGTTTTAGTTTTGTTTTAGTTAGTTTCTTAGTTTTATTAGTTATTAGGTTTAGCTTTTATTAGTTATTAGCTTATTTTTTTTTGGTTTAGTTATTGGTTTTATTTATTAATTTATTAGTATTAATTATTAATTAGTTATTTAGTTTTTAGTTAGTTAGTGTTTATTACTTATTAGTTAGTTATTATTTTATTAGTTTAATAGTTTAATAGTTTTAGTTTTTTTTTTTTAGTTTTAGTTTATTATTTTGTTAGTTTTAGTTAGTTGGTTTTATTTGTTTATTATTGGTTTTATTTTTATTATTAGTTTTTTTTTATTAGTTTTGGTTTTTTGTTAGTTATTATTGGTTTATTATTTGGTTTAGTTGTTTATTTAGTAGTGATTACTTTATTAATTAGTTTTATTATTAGTTTAATTATATAGTTTAGTTTTTTAGTTTTTTTTAGTTAGTTATTTAGTTAGTTATTTATTATTAGTTTTTAGTTTTTTTATTTATTTTGGTTTTATTGGTTTTTTTAATTATTAGGTTTAGTTTTATTATTAGTTATTTAGTTATTATTTAGTTAGGTTTAGTTATTAGTTATTAGTTTATTTTATTAGTTTTATTTATTTTTAGTTTAGTTAGTTTTATTAGTTAGTTATTTAGTTAGTTATTAGCTTATTTTTATTATTATTAGTTAGTTATTATTTAGTTTATTAGTTATTATTAGCTAGTTTTTATTATTATTAGTTAGTTATTATTAGTTAGTTATTTAGTTTATTAGTTATTATTTATTATTTATTAGTTAGTTAGTTTTATGTTATTTTTTAAGTTAGTTATTATTTAGTTTTTAGTTTTAGTTAGTTATTAGTTTATTAGTTATTAATTATTTTATTAGTTATTTTAGTTAGTTTATTAGTTATTAGTTTAGTTAGTTTTAGTTTATGGTTTTTAGTTATTACTTTTGGTTATTATTAGGGTTATTAGTTTATTAGTTAGTTTAGTTTGTTTTATTAATTAGCTTAGTTTATTGGTTTTGGTTTAGTAATTTAATTATTAGTTAGTTTTTAGTTATTAGTTAGTTTAGTTATTTAGTTTTAGTTATAAGTTTAGTTATTTAGTTGGTATTTGGTTTAGTTAGTTATTAGTTATTATTATTTAGTTTGTTAGTTTATTAGTTTAGTTGTTATTAGTTTTTAGTTAGTTTAGTTATTTAGTTTATTAGTTTATTAGTTTTATTAGTTATTTAGTTATTAGTTATTAATTTATTAGTTTTTTAGTTTTATTATTTTTTATTAATTAGTTTTATTTAGTTAGTTTAGTTTATTAGTTATTTATTAGTTTATTATTATTAGATTTAGGTATTAGTTTATTTTATTAGGTTTATTATTAGTTAATTATTCATTTTATTAGTTTATTAGTTAGTTATTATTAGGCTTTTTAGTTATTATTTTAGTTAGTTATTAGTTATTTATTTAGTTATTATTATTATTATTAGTTATTAGTTTAGATTTATTAGTTTATTTAGTTAGTTTATTCGTTTTATTTTTTAGTTATTAGTTATTAGGTTTAGTTAGTTATTATTATTATTATTATTATTATTATTATTATTAGATAGTTATTAATTTATTATTTTAGTTATTAGTTTATTAATTAGTTAGTTTAGTTTATTAGGTTTTATTAGTTTTTACTAGTTATTTTGGTTTTAGTTTAGTTCTTAGTTTAGTTAGTTTTTTTATTGAGTTTAGTTATTAGTTATTTTATTATTGGTTTTATTATTTATTATTTGTTGGTTTTAGTTTTTAGTTATTATTTTTTTTTAGTTTTCTTAGTGTTTTAGTTTTTTATTATAACTTATGGTTTTTATTAGTTATTAGTTTAGTTAGTTATTAGTTTTATTTATTGGTTTTATTTAGTTATTGGTTTCTATTAGGTTATTAGTTTTTTATTGTTTTATTGGTTTTGGTTTTTATTAGTTGGTTAGTTATTTTTATTATTTTTTTTTAGTTTTTTTTTTTTGTTAGTTTAGTTATTTAGTTTTTATTTATTGGTTATTGGTTTATTTATTTAGTTTATTATTATTATTTATTTAGTTATATTATTAGTTATTAGTTTATGTTTAATTTTGGTTGGTTTAGTGTTGTTTTATTGGTTATTATTATTGGTTTGTTATTAGTTGGTTATTTATTTATTATTTTATTATTGGTTATTAATTATTATTATTATTAGTTTAGTTATTATTTATTTATTATTAATTTAGTTATTATTAGTTGGTTATTTAGTTATTATTAGTTTATTAGTTATTTTGGGTTATTAGTTTAGTTATTATTTTTATTATTGGTTTGGTTATTTTTTTATTATTATTAGTTATTATTATTATTAGTTTAGTTATTATTAGTTATTAGTTTAGTTAGTTATTTAGTTTTAGTTTATTCATTTATTAATTTTAGTTTTTAATTATTATTAGTTCATTATTAGTTATTATTAGTTAGTTTTATTATTATTGGTTTATTAGTTAGTTAGTTTAGTTATTATTATTTAGTTTAGTTTATTAGTTATTTTTATTTGTTTTATTAGTTATTAGGTTTTATTAGTTTTAGTTATTTATTATTAGTTATTAGTTTTCTTAGGTTTTTAGTTTTATTAGTTATTTATTAGTTTAGTTTTTTTGGTTTTATTAGTTTATTATTATTTTTTAGTTATTTATTATTGGTTTATTAGTTTATTTAATTATTGGTTTTAATTTTTTATTTTTTAGTTTAGTTTTTTTATTAGTTTATTAGTTGGTTAGTTATTATTATTATTTTTGGTTTTAGTTTTATTATTAGTTGGTTATTTATTTTTAGTTAGTTTTAGTTATTAATTATTATTATAAGTTTTAGTTATTATTATTATTATTATTATTATTATTATTATTATTATTATTAGTTTAGTTTATTAGTTAGTTATTAGTTAGTTATTATTATTATTATTATTTATTATTATTATTATTATTATTATTAATTTTTATTTTATTTAGTTTAGTTTTTTAGTTATTATTAGTTTATTAGTTAGTTTGTTTGTTTAGTTTATTTATTAGTTTATTAGTTTTATTAGTTAGTTTTATTAGTTTTTAGTTTATTAAATTTAGTTATTATTAGTTTTTAGTTTATTAGTTATTATTTGTTAGGTTATTAGTTTTATTTGTTTTATATTATTTGTTAGTAATTATTATTTATTAGTTTTAGTTTAGTTATTTAGTTATTAGTTTTAGGTATTTATTATTAATTAGTTATTTAGTTATTTATTAGTTTAATATTTTAATTTATTAGTTATTAGTTTAGTTATTACTTTTAGTTTATTAGTTTAATTTATTAGATTTTAGTTATTAGTTTTAGTTATTAGGTTTTAGTTATTAATTTTATTAGTTTTATTGAATTTTTATTAGTTTGTTAGTTTTATTTTATTAGTTTATTTATTTAGGTTTATTATTATTTATTTAGTTTAGTTATTAGTTTTATTAGTTTATTATCATTATTATTATTATTATTATTATTATTATTATTATTTATTAGGTAGTTTTTATTAGTTATTAGTTATTATTTTAGTTATTAGTTTAGTTATTATTATTAGTTTAGTTATTTAGTTAGTATTTTAGTTTTGTTATTAGTTCTTTAGGTTTTATTAGTTTAGTTATTAGTTATTAGCTAGTTTAGTTATTTTTTATTTAGTTATTAGTTATTATTAGTTAATTATTATTAGTTTTAGTTTATTAGTTATTAGTTTTATAAGTTATTTATTAATTAGTTAGTTATTAGTTATTATTATTAGTTTATTAGTTTTATTATTATTTAGTTATTATTATTTATTAGTTTATTATTAGTTACTAATTATTAGTTTAGTAAGTTTTTAGTTATTATTACTTATTAATTTTTGTTATTAATTATTAGTTTGGCTATTATTATTTAGTTTAGTTAATTTTATTATTAAGTTTATTTTTAGCTATTAGATTTTTATTAGTTATTAGTTTTATTAGTTTAGTTATTTAGTTTAGTTATTTATTATTTATTTTGTTGGTTATTTTATTAGTTATTAGTTAGTTAATTATTTAGTTTAGTTATTATTTGGTTAGTTTATTAGTTGGTTTAGTTATTAGTTTTGGTTATTAGTTTTTTTTATTTATTAGTTAGTTTTTATTTATTTATTTATTTTATTATTATTAGGTTTTATTGGTTATTGGTTAGTTATTGGTTTTTTATTTATTAGTTAGTTTTATGGTTTTATTATTTATTTATTTATTAGTTTATTATTTAGGTTTTTGGTTATTAGTTAGTTATTAGTTTATTATTAGTTTATTAGTTTTTTTAGTTATTAGTTATTAGTTATTAGTTTTTTTAATTGGTTTTTTAGTTAGTTATTAGTTTATTTATTATTTAGGTTTTGTTGGTTTGGTTATTAGTTGCTTTAGTTTTTTTATTGGTTATTAGTTGGTTTTATTAGTTTTTATAGTTATTGGCTTATTTAATTTTTATTTATTATTTTAGTTAGTTAGTTATTTTATTTAGTTTAATTATTTATTAGTTTTTTAGTTATTATTAGTTTTTAGTTTAGTTTTTTATTGGTTAGTTATTTAGTTATTAGTTTGGTTATTGGTTTTGTTATTATTTAGTTAGTTTTGTTTTAGTTATTTAGTATTAGTTTTTAGTTTTTTTTATTGGTTAGTTAGTTGGTTTTGGTTATTAGTTTATTGGTTATTAGTTATTGGTTAGTTATTTAGTTTAGTTATTATTAGTTAGTTAGTTTTGGTTTTAGTTTTATTAGGTTTTATTTAGTTATTTTTATTAGTTTTATTATTTAGTTATTATTATTAGTCATTAGTTATTATTAGTTATTAGTTTAACTCTTAGATTATTAGTTATTATTTATTTTATTATTAATTTAGTTATTAGTTTTTTAGTTTTTATTAGTTATTTATTAATTTAGTTTTTATTATTTATTAGTTAGTTATTATTATTAGTTTTAGTTATTATTAGTTAGTTTTTAGTTAGTTTATTATTAATTATTAGTTTTTAATTCTAGTTAGGTTAGTTATTTATTAGTTATTATTTTTAGTTTTATTATTTATTTAGTTTAGTTATTATTATTATTATTAATTTTAGTTTATTAGTTTTTATGTTTTATTATTAGTTAGTTTAGTTTGTTTTATTAGTTATAAGTTTAGTAATTTATTTATTAGTTATTTAGTTTATTATTATTGGTTATTATTAGTTTATTTATTAGTAGTTAATTTATTATTTATTATTAGTTATTAGTTTTTAAGTTTATTATTAGTTTATATTATTAGGTTTTATTGATTATTAGTTAGTTTAATTCTTAGTTATTATTAGTTTAATTATTTTGATTAGGTTGTTAGTTTAGTAGTTATTAATTTAGTTATTAGTTTAGTTATTATTAGTTTATTAATTATTTAGTTTATTTATTAATTATTTATAGTTAGTTATTTTTAGTTTTATTAGTTATTATTATTATCATTATTAGTTTAGTTATTATTTAGTTATTACTTTATTAGTATTTTTGTTTATTTATTAGTTTTTTTGGTTTATTAGTTTAGGTTATTGGTTATTGGTTTTATTGGTTTATTATTGGTTATTATTAGTTTTTATGGTTTTGGTTATATCTAATTATTATTAGTTATTAGTTTATTAGTTTATTATTATTAGTTATTAGTTTAGTTTAATTTATTAGTTATTAGTTTATTAGGTTTATTATTAGTTTTTATTAGTTAGTTAGTTAGTTTAATTTTCTATTATTTATTAGTTTATTAGTTAGGTTTTTTGGTTAGTTATTAGTTATTAGTTATTAGTTTATTTAGTTTTATTATTAGTTATTAGTTAGTTGGTTATTATTAGTTTTGTTTTTTATTGGTTATTTAGTTATTAGGTTTAGTTAGTTATTATTAGTTATTAGTTATTAGTTTATTAGTTAGTTGGTTTAGTTTAGTTAGTTAGTTTATTTAGTTTTTATTAGTTATTAGTTATTATTAATAGTTTTAGTTTTATTAGTTATTAATTTAGTTATTAGTTATTAGTTTTTAGTTTTAGTTATTATTAGGTTTAGGTTTAATTATTAGTTAGTTATTAGTTTTATTAGTTTATTATTATTAGTTTAGTTTTTATTAATTTATTATTATTAGTTATTAGTTTTATTAGTTTAGTTATTAGTTAGTTATTTGTTTAGTTATTTATTTAGTTATTATTATTAGTTATTATTATTAGTTAGTTAGTTTTATTAGTTAGTTGGTTAGTTTGTAGTAATTAGTTTAGTTAGTTTTATTAGTTTATTAGTTATTTTTTATTATTTTTTATTAGTTATTTATTTTATTAGTTTATATTACTATTATTATTATTTATTTTAATTTTTATTATTAGTTATTATTTATTAGTTAGTTTAGTTATTAGTTTATTATTTAGTTATTAGTTAGTTATTAGATAGTTAGTTTTTATTAGTTTAGTTATTTATTATTAGTTATTATTTATTAGTTAGTTTATTAGTTTAGTTAGTTTATTTAGTTTTTTATTAGTTTATTAGTTTAATTTTATTAGTTAATTAGTTTATTATTATTTAGTTTTAGTTTTATTATTTTTTAGTTTTTTATTAGGTTTAGTTTAGTTATTTAGTTATTATTAGTTAGTTATTAATATTATTAGGTTATTAGTTTTTAGTTTTATTAGTTATTAGTTATTATTTATTTTTCATTTTATTATTAGTTATTTAGTTTTTAGTTTTTAGTTATTATTATTAGTTTATTAGTTTTTATTTAGTTTTTGTTATTTAGGTTTTTATTAATTAGTTATTTAGTTTTTAGTTATTAGTTATTATTAGTTTAGTTATTTAGGTTATTAGTTTGTTGGTTATTGGTTATTGGTTATTGGTTTAGGTTATTGGTTTATTAGTTTAGTTTTATTAGTTTATTATTATTACTTTTTTATTAGTTAGTTATTATGGTTATTAGTTATTTATTGGTTTAGGTTTAGTTGGTTATTATTTAATTGTTATTAGTTATATTGGTTAGTTTATTATTATTATTTATTAGTTATTAGTTTATTAGTTGGTTATTATTTTATTATTTAGTTTTATTATTTTTATTAGTTTTAGTTTTAAGTTTTTGTTAGTGAGTTAGTTTATTAGTTATCACTTATTAGTTTTATTTGTTTAGTTAGTTAGTTATTATTAGTTATTAGTTTTGTTTTTTTATTAGTTAGTTTATAATTATTAGTTTAGTTTATTTATTATTAGTTATTAATTTTTAGTTAGTTTTTATTAGTTATTAATTATTACTAGTTATTTATTTATTATTTATTAGTTTTATTAGTTAGTTATTAGTTTTATTAGGTAGCTCTTAGTTATTAGTTTATTTTTTTATAATTAGTTATTAGTTTAGTTAATTATTAGTTTAATTATTATTAGTTATTTATTAGCTATTAGTTAGTTATTTTGTTAGTTAGTTTTATTAGTTAGTTTTTTTATTTTTTTATTAGTTATTTGTTTTTATTATTTAGTTAGTTATTAGTTTATTTGTTTAGATATTTATTTTTTAGTTTATTTATTAGTTTATTAGTTTTAGTTATTAGTTATTAGTTTAGTTATTAATTATTTAGTTTATTATTAGTTAGTTTTTTTAATTTTTATTAGTTATGAGTTATTATTAGTTAGTTAGTTTTAGTTATTAGTTTATTAGTTATTATTTATTATTATTAGTTTTATTTATTTATTTGATTATTAGTTTATTAGTTTAGTTATTAGTTGTTAAGTTTATTAGTTAGTTATTTTATTATTATTAGTTATTATTAGTTTATTAGTTTTATTAGTTTTATTAGTTATTATTATTAGTTATTATTATTAGTTAGTTATTTAATTTAGTTTATTAGTTATTTTAGTTATTAGTTATTAGTTTTACCATATTTGCCATGAACTTCGAAAATATCTCCGGCACGATGCAGATGAAGCATTTGGACACACATCTCGATTTTTTGGGTTCAAAGCCTTGTAGTTCCACATGAGCGATTTAAAATCTCCAGCGGGCATGGCGCGCGGATCCCAGGAGAACTCTTAAGTTAAGCGTGCTTGGCAAGCGATCTTATGATGGGTGACCTCCTAGGAAGTCATCGTGTTGAACCATCTATTGATGTCGAGCATTTTATTTCCTTTTATTCATATTTTATTTTAATGTTTGATGCTGGAGAACTCGACGATCGACTCCAAAAACGTCATCGATGGGATGCCTCGGAATGAAAAATACACGCGGCTAATCCGCGTGTCTCGTGTGGAGGCCGCATGAAAATCACCATAACTTCACGCACGATCGTCCAATTCGCCAATATGACCCCAATCTGGAAAGATCTCCGCGGGCGCACGACGCGCAGATGAGCTGTAGGCGCATTTGGCTGGACCCGTATCTACGATTTTGGCTATTTTGAAGCCTTACCGCGGCACGGACGGGTTTCACATGAGCATAATTTATGACAAATTTCCAGCGGGAACGACCGCACTAGCACACCAGATCCCATGAGAACTCTTAAGTTAAGCATGCATGGGCGAGAGCAGTACTATGATGGTGACCACTTAGGAAGTCGTCGTGTTGAACCATGTGTTGATGCCGCAAATTTTATTTTCTTTTATTTTTATTTTATTTTACCATTGAAGTCAGAGAACTTGGTGATCGACTCTGAAAACGTCATCGATGGGATGCCTCGGTTTTACAGAAACCGGTCCGTGCATCGTGTGGATGCCACATGAAAATGGCCATAACTTCACGCACAATCTTCCGATTCACCATTATGACCCCAACCCGGAAAGATCTTCGAGGGACGCATGATGCGTAGATGTGCCGCAGGCGCATCTGGCGGTACCCGTATCTCCGATTTCGGCTATTTTGAATCCTTAACATGGCACGGATGGGTTCGCGACATTTATGGCAAATCTTGGTGACACGCACTTTTACCATATTACATGATAACTCTTGATTAAGCATGCTTGGCGAGCGATCTTATGATGGGTGACCTCATGGGAAGTAGTCGTGTCGAACCATCTGTTGATGCCGCCTATTTTATTTCCTTTTATTTTTATTTTATTTTATCGTTGACGTCCGAGATCTCAGCGATCGACTCCGAAAACATCATCGATGGGATGCCTCGGACTGAAAAACATTAGTCGTGGGGCCCACACTGCAGATCAGTGCATCTCATGTGAAGGTCACACGAAAATCTCCATAACTTCACGAACGATTGTCCGATTTGCCATTATGACCCCAATCCCCAAAGATCTGAGCGCCTGAATGAGCCAGCTTATCTGGCGGGACGTTATTTATTAGTTTTAGTTATTTGGTTTTTATTAGTTATTAGTTTATTAATATTATTATTTATTTCGTTCATTTAGTTATTAGGTTTTTATTAGTTTGTTAGTTTATTAGTTTAGTTTTTTAGTTATTATTAGGTTTTAATTTTATTATTAGTTTATTAGTTTAATTACTATTAGTTTAGTTATTAGTATTAGTTTAGTTTTTTAGTTAGTTATTATTATTAGTTTTATTATTAGTTATTAGTTTAGTTTTTATTAGTTATTATTATTATTAGTTTTGTTATTAGTTTATTATTTTATTTAGTTTTTTATTTAGTTATTAGTTTAGTTAGTTATTTATTATTAGTTTAGTTTTAGTTTTATAGTTATTATTATTATTAGTTAGTTATTATTAGTTATTATTAGTTTTATTAGTTATTAGTTTATTAGGTTTTATTAGTTTTTTAATTTAGTTAATTATTTAGTTTTTTATTAGGTATTATTAGTTATCAGTTATTATTTTAGTTTTAGTTAGTTATTAGTTTTAGTTTATTATTAGTTTTAATTTTATTATTAGTTATTAGTTATTAGTTTAGTTTATTTTAGTTATTTATTTAGTTATTATTAGTTTTATTTTATTATTAGTTTATTAATTTAGTTATTTAGTTGAGTTAGTTTAGTTATTTTATTAGTTTATTAGTTTATTAGTTTTTAGTTATTAGTTATTACTAGTAGTTATTTAGTTTAGGTTATTTACTATTATTAGTTATTAGTTTTAGTTTTATCAGTTATTAGTTTATTAGTTATTAGTTTAATTTTATTTAGTTTATTAGTTTACTTATTTATAGCTATTAGTTATTATTATTTATTAGTTTACTTATTAGTTTTAGTTAGTTATTTTATTATTATTTAGTTATTTAATTTATTATTTATTAGTTTATTTAATTATTATTAATTAATTAATTTTATTGTTTTGGTTTAGTTTAGTTTATTAGATTAGTTTTTTTTGGTTTTGGTTTTTTATTATTAGTTTTATTATTATTAGTTATTAGTTTAGTTAGTTAGTTATTAGTTATTAGTTTAGTTAGTTAGTTATTAGTTAGTTAATTTAGTTTTAGTTAGTTTAGTTTATTAGTTTTTATTAGTTTTTTATTATTAGTTATTAATTAGTTAATTAGTTCTTATTTTAGTTAGTTTATTATTAGTTATTATTAGTTAGTTATTAGTTTAGTTATTAATTTAGTTATTATTAGTTAGCTTTTAGTTTAGTTCTATTAGTTTTACTTAGTTTTTTATTTTATTTATTTATTAGTTAGTTTAGTTTTTTAGTTTTTTATTTAGTTTAGTTATTATTAGTTAGGTTTTTTTTAATTAGTTTATTAGTTATTAGTTATTAGTTTATTAGTTTAGTTTAATTAGTTTAAGTTAGTTTATTAGTTTTTAGTTTATTTATTATTTTATTAGTTTTTAGTCTATTAGTTAGTTATTATTAGTTAAATTTTATTAGGTTATTTTAATTAGTTTATTTTTTAGATATTAGTTTATTACTAGTTAATTTTATTATTAGGTAGTTATTTAGTTAATTATTAGTTTAGTTATTAGTTTTTTATTAGTTAGTTATTTAGTTAGTTTTAGTTTTTAGATATTAGTTTTATTAGTTATTATTAGTTTTGGTTATTATTGTATTTTATTTTAGTTATTTTTGGTTTTATTATTTTAGTTTGTTAGTTATTAGTTTAGTTTTTTTTTGTTAGTTAGTTGTTATTATCAGTTTAGTTATTTAGTTTTTTTTATTAATTTTTATTAGTTATTATTAGTTGGTTTATTAGTTAGTTATTAGTTTAGTTTTATTATTAGTTATTAGTTTTATTAATTTAGTTTATTAGTTATTAGTTATTAGTTAGTTTTATTAATTATTATTATTTTGTCATTATTATTATTAGTTAGTTAGGTTTATTAGTTTTATTATTTTAGTTTATTAGTTATGATTAGTTAGTTTTAGTTTTATTTAGTTTATTGGTTATTAGTTATTATTTTTATTTGTTAGTTTTTATTATTATTAGTTAGTTATTATTAGTTATTAGTTATTATTAGTTAGTTATTATTAATTAGTTAGTTTTATTATTAGTTTTAGTTAGTTATTAGTTAGTTATTAGTTCATTAGTTTATTAGTTTATTAGGTTTAGTTATATGCTTTAGTTAGTTAGTTAGTTATTAGTTTTAGGTTAGTTTATTATTTTTTAGTTAGTTTTTAGTTATTATTAGTTTATTAGTTTTAGTTATTTAGTTAATTAGTATTTATTATTAGTTATTAGTTTAGTTATTATTTTAGTTTTATTTTGTTATTAGTTAGTTATTAGTTTAGTTTATTAGTTTATTAGTTATTAATTATTAGTTATTAGTTTTTATTAGTTATTAGTACTAGTTAGTTATTTAGTTTTAGTTATTAGTTAGTTATTAGTTTCATTAATTTATTATTATTAGTTTTTTTTAGTAATTTGTTATTAGTTATTAGTTATTAGTTATTTAATTTTTTAATTATTTAGTTAGTTATTAGTTTTTAGTTATTATTAGTTTAGTTATTATGAATTTAGTTTATTAGTTTAGTTATTTAGTTTAGTTATTAGTTATTATTAGTTTAAGTTTTTGGTTATTAGGTTTTTTAGTTTAGTTTAGTTATTAGTTTAGTTAGTTTTATCAATTATTATTATTAGTTTTATTATTAGTTATTAGTTTTAGTTATTAGTTAGTTATTATTAGTTATTAGTTTAGTTATTATTAATTTTAGTTATTAGTTATTAGTTAGTTCTTATTATTAGTTATTATTATTTTTTTTTATTATTAGTTTTATTTATTAGTTTATTAGTTTATTATTATTATTAGTTAGTTTATTTATTAGTTTTTAGTTAGTTACTTTATTATTAATAGTTTAAGTTTAGTAATTAGTTATTAGTTTTTAAGTTTTAGTTTATAAGTTTAGTATTTTAGTTTATTAGTTTATAGTTATTTAATTTATTAGTTATTAGGTTTAGTTATTAGTTAGTTTTTAGATTTATTATTAGTTTATTAGGTTTTAGTTTATTAGTTAGTTATTAGTTTAGTTTTAGTTTATTATTATTTGTTATTATTAGTTTAGTAATTAG